>JAYDZK010000051.1:6532307-6553696 GCA_034509185.1 Euphonia xanthogaster | reverse complement strand
AAAGTCTGCAAGCAAGAGATGTTGTCCTTTGCATAAGTTTGTGCATGTGATTTTAACCTAATCATTGTAGCACACGTTACTAGTCTCCCTGAAATAGTATATAAGCATTTGTGTCCCACCATGAAATCAGATTCTGAGCACAGAGTCAGTCTCCCCGTCTCTCTCCTTCGCTGACAATTGCCGACACGGGTGGGCACCATCTCCAGCACAACTGTTGTTTCAGCTGCCTGTCCCAGCTCTGATGCTGCTCTTCACCCTGCTGGGAGTTTGCCAGAGAGCAGACCTGATCTTCACTGCCTGTGCTGCCTCAAGGCACTCTGAGCTGGAGGCTGTTGGCCAAAGCCAGGCATGGCTCAGGCTCTGGCGCTGCTGGGCTCTGGCCTGAGCATTTGTTGTCAGTTCTCGGAGCTGGGAGATCAACCAAGCAGCCACGACTTCTGTCAGGCACCAGGGCCTTCACTCTGCCTGGTTTAACCCTCTGGCCTGCGAGCTCACCTGTGGTTTTACTCACAAATGAGGACACTGTCAGGACACAAACCCTTGTCCAGCTGAGACAAATGGCTAATTAGCTGATAGAATGTTCTATCACACTGCTCTCCCAGTTTGGGGCAGCACACTGACAGCCTGAGTTTGAACCAGGGCCATTGTTTTGGAGGCAATTGAATGGAGGCAAAACCCCTGAGATGATTTGAGGGAAGGAGTCCTTAAGGAGGCAAGCACTGGGTGAGCCATCTCTGTGCTGGGCAAGCTGGCCAAGTCTGTAGCTACTCTGCCACAGTTGGGCTTTGAGGGTGTTCTGAACAGCAGCATCACTTTAGGACAGGATCCCACAGCTCTCCTGCATCTTCAGTCCCATCCTATGGTGGCATCACAGCGCAGCAGCATCCCAGAGACTTCCAACTGCACATCCAAGCCAGCAGCCGAAAAGAACAGCCTGTGCCACGAACAAAAACAGCTCTTTGATCTCCTTGACATCGATGCAGCAAACATCCCACTCCGGTGCATTCTTGCATAAAAGAGAAGCTTCTTGCTGCTCAATCACACTGCTTTTAATAGCTTTTTGAATGCAAACATCCTCAGCTTTTATTTCAGTTTAATCTGCCAATTTTTCTAAGTCTTTATCACACTTTATCAAACAGTGTATCAGTGTGAGATATCCAACCCCCTCCCCTCAGGCACCTCTGAAATTGAAATCCCAGGAAGACAGCAGCTTCTTTCATATTTTAATTATTTTAACATTTTCCTTTAGTAGCCTCAGCATTATTATGACTTGTTTTTCTCTCTGGAACAGGGCTGTGATCCCACACTGGGTGGGAAATTTGTTTGTCTAGAGGAAAATAGCAGAATGCCTCTAATGCATTAGATATGGATTAGAGAAATTGTGTTTGGGAAATACATAATCTCTTGGTAAAAGGGGAAAAATAAAAAGCCTATTTCATTTTGGCTCTAATTTGTTTTTCCCCAATTATAATTTTTAATGAAAAAGTGTGTTTTAACCACACGGGTGCTGCCTAATGTGCCAAGTGTTAGGTATAAATTGCATCTCCACTAATGTCTCTTCATTCTTCACAATTGAGGGCTCTGATTCAGGAAAACATTTAACCACATTTTTAAATCCATCCTTCCTGAGAAGACACTCATGCATAGAATTAACTTGAGGTGTCCTGGGACTTGTTCATGTACTTAAAGTTTGAGACACTGAAATATTTCTCAGTTTTCAGACTGTCTCACGGTTTACCACCATGTAATCTGGCACATCAGGCACTAAAATTGACACTGATACTCACAGCAGCTTTGCCAGGTGTCAACTTGGCTCTAATATAGAACCACTGAGGGCTTTTGGCTGGAAGGGACCTTAAAGCTCATCTTGTTCCACCTCCTGCCATGGGCAGGGACACCTTCCACTGTCCCAGGTTGCTCCAAGCCCTGTCCAACCTGGCCTTGGGCACTTCCAGGGATCCAAGGGCTTCTCTGGGCGCCCTGTGCCAGGGCCTCACCACCCTCACAGGAAGGAATTTTGTCCTAATATCCCATCCAACCCTGCTCTGTGTCACTTTAAAGAAGTAACCCTTGAGCAGAGCATGATGCAGAGGGAGCAGCCGCTGCAGCCCAAGCACAGCACCCCTCACTTGCCTCCCCAGCATTGGTTTGGAAGATCCCAGTCTCAGCATTTCCCCAGGCCTGCTTTTAAATTCCATTTCTCCAGTTTTGCAGCAAATTTCTCCATCTCACAGAGCTTTTCCAGTAACCAGGCACAGAGGGGCTGGGCCCGTTACTGTTGTAGTTACTCTGCACCCCAGCTCCTCCTCCTCATCCAATAAATCCATTTGAGGGCAAGAGTTTTGACAGACACTTTAACAGAGCTCTCTTGAACCTGACCATGTTTAATGATTCAGGGGGGTCTGGCTCTGTGCCCATTCCTGCAGCTCATTAGTTCTTGTTTTTCCTTTGCTATGAGCTGCATCTCCTCCTTCTTCTTCCTCTCCCTGCTCCCACATGGGGAAGCTCCTGGAGAGCTGAGCCCAGCTCTCAGCCCTGCATCAAGGTCGGCTCTCCAAGGACACAGAGACTCCCAGTATCCTGACAGACCCCCTCAGGCCCTGTGGATGACAGGGACACCAGCACAGTTTGTCCCTCCTGCGTGTGCTGTACATTTCACACAGTGCTGATTGTCTTGGTGTGGTGATGGAGAGGGGGAAGGGAAAGAGATCTCTTCTTCCCTGACAGGAAACCAGTGCTGAGCTCTGCACTTCTGATATTGCTGGCTCAGCCAGAGTTTTCCAGCTGTGGTGGTTGGGGAACAAGCTGTTGGATTGTTTCCCTGCTGATGAGCCCCTCTAACAGTAGCTTTTCCTTCATCATTAGGAAAAGCAACTAAAACTTTCAGTTTAAATGATACCATATCTCTCTTTCTACTTTGTCCTACTGGGAGAGTGATGGCGAAGGAAACAAATGACCTGGGCTCAGGATGCTGTACAGGGACTTGAAGGAAATAAAATTTGATTTGGAAAGGATAAAATGTTTTGACTTCCATGATGGAACAAGCAATTGTCCATGGATTTGCTGTGCTCCAGAAATGGGACTTCATGCTAAAAAGAGACTTTATGGAGCTCAAGCTATTATCTGGTGATGGAGAGCTCCCAAGACAGCCCTCATTCTCCAGCTGGCTTCCTAGCAGATCTGCTCTGATAGTGCCATATATTCTGGTCACAAGTATTGAGATCCAGCCATCACCAGCCAGAATAAGTTCACATATAACCAAGCAGCACCTTCCAAAGGTCTCTGCCTCACTGCAGTGACCGATGCATGGACTCAGACCAGCAGGATACTGAGATGTTTATTGAGAGAAACAAGCTGCTTTTATACACTTCTGCAAGACACAGTATTTCCTTCCATGGCATTTTTCAGTAAGAAACCTCTTCCAAGGAGGAGCTGAAAGTTGCTCCTTCTGTCCTTGGTGCAGGTTTCAGGTGCTGTTGTGGTTTCCTGGAGGGCAGGAGAGTGGGGACATTCCCATTCTGCAGGAGTACCAGTCCCCCCTGAGTGGTTACTGTGAGGCACAAGGATGTGAAGAGGTTCTGTGACCAACTGGAATCTGCTTTTTGGTTGCTTGGGCTGCAAACACACCACTGTGAAAACTGCTTTCACTGGCCTCTTTTACGTGTAGGTGTGATCCTGAAGTTGTAGCCTACTTTCTTGAGCACAAGGAGTTCAAATTATGTTAAATATTCTCTTTTTGTTCCCTTTCTAGACACCAAGGCCATGCTGGCGCTACATATAAGCACTCCAGAGACTAAAGAAATCCTAGGCAGCACCAGCACAAGCCTTCAGTGAGGTTTCCTACCAAAGCATCCTGTGAAATTTAGGAAGCAATCCATCACTGCATTCTATACACAGCACTTTTGTTTTCATTTCCACAGTGCCTCTATAGAGCTGTCACCCAGGTGAAGCATGTTGGATCCACAGTGTTCAGCAGTGCCACAGTGATCCCTGCAGCAGGACTTACGGGGGAGTTCCTCTAATTGGAAGCAGCAAAACCTCTGTTCCTGTACTGGAGTTGATTTCACCACTTACAGCTGTGGGCTGTGCTGGGAAACAAAAGCCTGGATGTCAAAATACAGTGAGAAAGGAAATGCAGTTTTTCCAAGCAGAAGGCTGGCAGCCCAAGCACCACCTGAGCTGATCAAGGGTGGATTTGTGAGTCTCATTTTACATCTGTGCCATTTTCAGGTGTGCAGTACATTGCCCCCCAGCAGATGATCCATTTTAGGGTGCACGTCTCCCTGCATTCACCATCCCAGGGCTCCCTCTTCCCCTCTTCCCCTCTTCCCTATTCATTCAATGTGTAATTGCTACGTGTGCACCTTCTGCCATTTCCCTTGTCCAATTGCACTTCTCATTCTAATTAAAGGAGCAGGGTTTATTGTTAGTGGTGGCCTTGTGCATGCAGATCCTTTCACTGCATGAAAAGATCTTTTCACTTTTCACACGCTGATCTTTTCTTTGCCACAGGATGAGAGCTGTCCTTCCCAACAGCCTCCCTGAAAAGGATGAGCATTTCAGGTGAGGAGTCACCCAGCTCCTTGTACAAGGAATCACCTTGTTCCTTGTGGTGGAAACAGACCATGGGATTCACCAAGCCCTCCCAGACCTGCAGCTCCACTGGGGGAGAGCTGGAGCTGGGACTGCACCACCTGAACCCAGACCTGCTGCAAACAAACAGAAGCTCTGGCAACCCCAAATGATATCAAAGCCTTCACCTCTTCCAGCAGAAGAAATTTATAAACCCACAGCCCAACACTTCAGTTTCATGTATTTGCAGCAGAGGTTTCTCCCAAGGCTTTTGAAGCAATGTCACCCTTTTTCCCTCTTGGAAAAAGCCACTCTCAGACATTATGCTCCAACAGAGAGAATTTAATTCAGGACCAATATCCGGACTTCCATTCTCACATCACAGCTGATCTGGTTTTGTGTTACTGGCCCAGCTACAGTGCAAACCCTGAGTGTGCTGTACCCACAGGGGCAGGAGCTCTCTGTTTACACAGTCAGCTTTCCAGAGGAATTCCCAGTGCCAAATCAATCCTAAAGGCAGTTTTAAACATGGCCTCCCTGAATTCAGGGCTGTCACCTGCAATAGCATCTTGGGGCTGCAACAATGAGCTCCAGGCTGGGTCAGATTTTGCCAGATTTCCCACAGATCTGGAGGAATCCTGCTGATTCTGTTGAGTCTTGAATCTGCTCTACACTGAGGTTTGCAGCAGAATTTGGTCCATTCTAACATCTGTGAGCTAATTCCACTTTTTCTTTTCTTCAGAGTCACATCACTCTTTTGGGGATCAGCTGTGAGGGGTGGATTGCTCCAAAGCACCTGTGGTATTTTGATATCTTTAAATATTGCAAACTCTTCATATTTAAATATACAACTTATGGACAGGGGCAAAGTTTAACTCACTCTAATCAACGATGAAATGAACACCAAGCTCACCATTACACTTTGAAAAAGGGTCTTTTTTATGCTGATCATTAACTGCAGCAGGAATATTCCTTCCCAGAGATCTGTTATTAATGACTGCTGAACTTACTGATTTCAATTAACTGCGTTACGTTTATATTGAAATACAGTTGGTGCTGCTCCAGGGAAATATAAATACTGAAATGAGAGCTGGTGCCTCCTCAGTGAAAGGACTGCAAGAACAAACAATTTGGGCAGCACCACTGTAGTTCTCTACAGAGAGAGAGAACTCTCTCTGAGAGAGAGAACATACTGTAGCCTCTTTCTCTCTCATTTGTTTTCCCCTTCCCCTTTTCCCCTCTTTCTTGCTGGTAGGAGAATCCCCCTCCCTGCAGCCATCTGGTTCTGCTCCCTGGAATGCCGATGCCCCCAGGGACTCCTCACCCTCACAGCCTCCTGGCTCCAGGCCCTTTGGCTCCTGAGGTATTGGTGTCATCGTTTTCTGCCTCTGTGGCCTTTTTCTCATTCCAGCCACGTCCCTGCTGAGGGACATCCAGTGCTAAGCCACCAGAATGGGATTGCACAAACCCTGCCCGTTAATTAGTTCAGTGCATCTCTCTGCTTGGGAAGGAAGGAGGGATCTGTTGCTAATAGCACACGTTTTGAAGGAGGTTATGCAGAGCTGTGGGGTTCAAAGAAAAGGAAATGAGGGGGAATGGCCCAGCTCCAGCCTTTTTAAAACTAATTCCAGGCTTCAGAGCCTGCAGAGTTTATTATTGAGGGATTTCCCGCCCTTTGTCTCTTCCATTTTCCTGCTCAGAACCTTGCACTGCCCTTTGAGATCCATGCCCACACTTCCTCTTCTCCTCTCATCCCTCAGTCTCTAGTGTTCAGCAAAACACAAGTTTGCTTCCTACAAAAAGCCAGTGCTGTGGAGTGGCCCTGCAGCAGCCTCCCAGCAGTGCAGAAGGACAGAACTGTGGCACTCCTGCCACCCCAGAGCTGACCTTCATTCCTGACAGCTGCCCTGGCACCACATCCTGAGCTGTGGCTCACAGGTAACACCTGAGGCGCTGGACAAGGGTTTGGAGCAATCCAGGTGTGGACAAGGGTTTGGAGCAATCCAGGTGTGAACAAGGGTTTGGAGCAATCCAGGTGTGGGGCTGCCTCTGTGCCACCCAGCGGGACCCCCAGCATCACTCTCAGCTGCCCAGGACACACCTGTGCCCCTGCATCGGGCCCCAGTGGCATCAAAGGACTCTGTAATTACCCTCAAAGGTTTTTATTGTGTGCAAAACTGTCATGAACTCCCAGCAGTGTGATTGCCCTTTATGGATAACACAGAGCTCAGCAATCCCCAGCCGTGGCTGACTGGGCTTGTCCAGGCTGGAAGGAAATGAAGCTGCCATCCTTCCTCTCCCAGCTGGGTATTAAGGTGTGACACACCCTGAAGGCTGCACTCACCCTGTGCCCACAAGGGAGAAATCACTCACATCTGCCTCAAGGGACCCCCACCAGCTCCACTTAACTCCTTGGGCACCTCTGAGCTGTGAGGGAATCAAAAGACTGCAACTCTTCCTTAAAATGCCTGTGTGAAAGGGGCCATGGGTCTCAGGGAGGTGACCTTCTGTGAATCATGGAGTCATTTAGGTCAGAAAAATTTCAGTGCTCTAAGAACATTGATTCCAACTCTTAAAGCATGAGATTCAACAGTGACACTGGGCAGATTTGCACACACTGAAACTCAAAGTTCTGTGGCCACTCCAGGCTGGCATCCTTAAAATAATAGCATTAAAGTGGACCCTCCATAAATACTTCCCGTTACCTTTAGATGATGAAGAGGAGCAGCTCTAGGTGTATTTTTCACCTTTAGCCTTGGCCAGGTTTTGTGTCTGTGGAAGATCAGGTGGGAAAAGCCATGGGAGAGACTGCTGAGCCTCCAGCCCTTGCTGTGTCCATCAATCACAGGGTACATTAAAACCTGATTTGATCCCAGCTTGTGGCACACTCTAACACAGGGACTACAAAGCATAAAATAGGAATCAGGAGCAGAGGCCTCTGGGTTTTGCTGGAACATTATTGCTTGGTCTTGTTTCCAGTGACTGCATCTGTGTAACAACATCACTTCCATACCATGTAATTAGAGCCTTAATTTATTAAACAGTGACTGTAGTAAGCAGCAAGTGGGAGATACACTTATCTCTGACAGGGGAAATATGTTATGGGCGAGCCTGTACTTTTCTGACTCAGCCTGAGCTGCCTCCTAACAGGCAAAGCCCTTGAGAGGAAAAAGTTTTCTTGGTGCAGGCTTTGGACCAGCCCCCAGGAGATCTGGAATCTTCTTGTGCTGCCCTGGCACAGGTTTGCTGCATGGCTTTGATCAAGTTTCTCTGTCTTGCTGCCCCTCACTCTGTGTGTGAGATGAAAACAATAATCTGGCCTTTCTCCCACACGTTGCTTGGCTTCTTCCACTTTTCTTGTCAACTTCTCCAGGAAGAAGCTGTGCATCTTGTTCTGCTTCTGCCAGGCTCTGAGCCCACCATGCCCCCACATCTCTCTCTGCTCCCCAATGATAAATGTCTTCCTTTTCAGCAAGGTCAGAGCAGCCAGTTTCAAAGACTGCCAGGAAAAGGCAGAGTATTCCAAAAGCTTGCATCTTCCAAGGTGATAGTCAGGGAAGCAAAGCAAATGCCACCATTCCAGATCCTCAGGAAGAAAATGCCTCAGCGTGAAATCCAGCCAACAACAAAAACCTCTCTGTGACAGAGCAGAAAATGATGATAGCCTGCTTACTTGCCCATGGGAAAACACACAAGACTTGGGTCTTCCAGGCTTCTAAGCCTGAGGCTAAAGAAAATGTTATTTCCTCGTTGAAGTCCTGACAGGACTACAGGGTGTAGAGCAGAGTGTGCTGCAGTGAGTCCCAGGAAGCCCTACAGAGCAGCTTGGGGCTTTGGCCATTTAATGTTTGACTGGGCTGAGCAGATCCCAGGAGGATGCTCAGCACCCGGGGGAGCCAATGTGGCCAGAGGGAAAGGTTTGTCCTGGGTGCATGAGAAACCAAAGCTCCCTTTGATCCCAGGTGCTGGAGGAAATTCAGAGCATAAATCATTCTCATCCATTCTTCCTATATCATGTTAGCTGACCTACATGGTCACAGCTGACCATGCTGGGTAAATAATCTAATGTAATTACAGGGTAAAGAAATGGCAAATTCTCTTCTAAAGCCAAGTAGAGCTTGCATCTATTATTTATTAGAGGCAACCAGCAGAAGAGAGCAGGTTATGTGGTAATTACTTTTTGACCTCCTGGAGGTAATTGCATAATCATTTGCAGAGAGTTGCTATTACAGTTGGGTGAATCCTGCAAGCGGTTTTATGTGAACAGTCATTTGAATTTTTAAACCAATTTCCACCTAACTATGGAATTCTGATAAGGTCATCCACCACCCTGGCACCTGAATGCCTTTTTCCCTGCCTTTTTTGAGGGGCTTTGTGACCTTCAGGAATTAAAGTCATGAGCTAAGGGGCAGCAATGCTCACACCTATCTGACCAGCCCCCAGGGAAGCTTAGCCCAGCCTTTCAGTGGTTAAATGGGTCCAGCAGCTCAGAAGTTGAACAGCCAAAACCTTGAAACAGGCACTAAGGAGACATTTCATAAAAGCTTTCCTAGGCTTGCCACAGGTTTAGCTTCACCATGAAATAGGGAATTGTCACATGTGACTTGTAGGCTCTTGGACCTTCCTTTCTCTCTCCATCAGGCAGAAGAAGACAAAACTACTAACTCAGAGCAGGCAGCCAGGGTCAGAAAGGATGAATCTCACTTTGATTTCTCATTTAGTCTTCCTCACCTCTCCCCCAATTTTATGTGTATCTGGAGCCAAGCCCTAGAAACTCCAATACTGGTTCTCTTCAATTCCTGACACTTCGAAATAAATTATCTTATGACTGAGCTGTTGCAGTTGGGGTCCTATCTGGAGGGGCAATATTCCAAGGATCAAGGAGAGCATTGCACAGCCTCTGTGGCACACAGAGTGTGTTTTCCTAACACCCCTCTCAGTCTGTGACTCCCTTCATCTTTCCCTTAAAAGCCACTGGGCTCCTGAGGAGACATCAGAAACCCTCCAGAGAAGTTTAAGCCTACATGAACTTTCTCTGTATTGCTCACCCTGCAATAGTTGAGACCATGCTGTTTTAAAATTTATAGTGTAATTGATTTATTTATATACCATTCAGCCCTTATTATTTATTAATTCTTGTGTCAAGGTTAATTTGAAATACTTCTAAATAAGGCTCCCTGACAACACCTTTGTTTATGAGATTGACAGCATGCCAGAGCACGCTTCTCCATCACTTGCAGAGGCAATCTGCACAGGCTCAGGTCCCAGGAAAGGTGATCCCACTTCCTTCCGAAAAAAAGATGCAATGCAAATCACCCACGCTCCTGCAGTTGTTTGTCATTAATATTTCAAGATCCAACTTTTGTTATCTGGACAGGATTCAGATTAAAATGTCATATGTGAGGAGGGGTGCAGTGCACAACTTGCTGCCATAACTTTGAAGCCAGCCAAGCAAAGCGCCAGGCTGGAATTCATCTCCTATGTGTCTGAAGTTGGGAAGGAGCAGCAAACCAGGATTTCTCAGATCATCTGAATTGCAGAATTTACACTTTATTCTGTTGGGTTGGAATATAGACAGAGAGACAAATATTCCTCATTGAGAGGAGTCATCAAGAAGCAGGATATCTAGAAATAAAGGTGAAAAACATGGGTCAGGACCATTAGGAACAAAAGGAGTGCAAATTCTCCCAGTGTATTCTGCAGGTCTGGGAGATTGGTAGGGAATATGTCCTACTACCTGTCCTTAATGTTACCTTTGTTCTTGTCTGGTTAACCTGTGAGCTCCAGACAGCAAAGCTCAGATGTCTTTTAATATCTGGAGGCAGCTGGTGGTGCCACAAGGTGGGTGAGAAGTGTGGACTGCACAGGCTCAGCACATACACGGGGATGAACAGAGCACCTTGGCTGCATTTAAGCCACGTCCTCTGCATGTGTTTCCCTCTGAACTGGTAATATTTCAGGTTTCTCTTCCATGACAACAGCTCTGCAGCTGGAGGGCTGCAGCCGGGCTCCACAAATCCCTGCCGGAGAGGCGCAGCCTGGAACTCGCCTCTCGCTTCCCTGGCTCTCACAGGAGAGACACATTTGTCTGCTGCCTTCTCCTGTGCAGCTTGGATGCTCCCCTTAATGTGTTTTTTTGTTTGTTTTTCCCCTTACTGAAGGGTGAATTAGCACAAACCTTTCTAGGAGTTTTGACTGGGTTTAATGAACAATTAATGAGCGTGAGTAGAAGCAGTGCAAACCAGATTGTGCTGTGCACAGGGTTGCAGAATATCCCAGTGTACCCAGGCTCTGGTTACTGATTTCTTCTTCTCTGTGCAGCAAAAGTGCCCAGAAAAGTAATTATTTTGACTTCTAATTCAATCTTCCTCTATTTAAATTCTGTTCATTAGAATGGGATTGTGTGAAAGGTACCACGGCGCTCTCTGGCATTAGCTGTCAAAATGGATTCAAAGGGGACATAAATGCAGCATTACACCAAGTAGCTGTAAATTTAAATAATTTAGGATGAGCCCATGTGATCAGTGGGAGCTGGGTGAGATGAGGACAGCCAAGGGAGGGGGACAGCACCAGGCAGCAACGTGGGAGATATGAGGGGAGAAAGGTGCTGTCACAGGCTGAGTTTAGGAACAAACCTGCCCTAGAAGGGGAGAGGCTCCCATCCAAAACAGAAGAGTGAATACCCCCCCACCATGAGGCTGCGGCACCCAGAGGGTTTATCCTGGTCCAAAACAAGTCCTTTCCCTTCCCAGTATTTTTCTTCAGCCTGCCATGTTGCATCTTCTCAGCTCAAGGTTTTCAAAGTGTGGTAAGGGGATTGGGAACTGCACTCTGTGGGATGTCTGGTCCTTTGAAATTTTAGGCCTAAAACTTCAAGGTCTTCAAAGAAGGAAAAAAATTCCTCACTTTATGTTTGGGGAGCACCAGGCATCACCAGACCCTGGTATCAGAGGTTGGAGGGTAAATAAAAAAAATTAAAAACCAAAAAAAGCTTTAAAAAAAATAACAAGGCAGAAAATACAGCAAAAGTGCATTTTGAGGTTTGAGGAGTTTTACATAAAATTTTATTAATGCCTAAAATTTTGTCCTTTTCCCATAAATATTACATTGGGGAATTTCACAAAGCATGAGAGTGGCAGTCACACAAGGTGTTTTGCAAGTTATTCACCTAGTACAAATAAGGGCTGAAGTATGAGAGCATGCCATTCATAAGTGATGTGGATGAGCATCATCCTGCTACCCCCATGCACACCCCTGCAGAACAGGAGCTCTGATAACCTTGTGTTTCCTCTGCTGCTGTCCCTTGCCCCTCACTGGCCCCCATTCCATACAAAGCCCTGTTAGATAAGGAGAAGAGATGATTATTAAGATGGGAGCAGAAGAGCATCCACCCAAGGAATACCAATGAAGCCATATCTTGGTGTGTGCATAAACTGAGCCCTTTCCCAATAAACCATCAGATACAGGCAAAACAGTGACAAACAGTAAGTGATTCCTGTCATCAGCAGAACTCACGTGGGAGCCTCTGGTAATTGGCATTTTCTCCCTGCAAAAGAAGAGATTTAAAGATTTGGTGAGTGTGGAGCAGTGCACTGGGGGCAGCAGTGACCTGGGCTGGCAGCACAGGGACACAGGAGAGCAGAAACGCCCACTCAGGGAGTGGAGACCTGCCCAGGGAGTGTGAGATGAGCTCAGGCAGGAATTTTTGGTGGCTAAAGAGCCATTACTGAGGGGCAGCTCAGCAGACTGAAGCCCTGGATCAGATCCAGAGCTGTGGGTAATTGGGCACAGTGCCAGAACCATCAGCTGTGTTTAACACCAGCCCTGGATGCTGTGGGTAAGTGTCTGTGGTACCACGGTCACCAGCTGTGTTTAACACCAGCTCTGATGCAGCTGCCCCTCACAGGGTAAAAGGGGAAATGCTGTGCTAGGGGAGCTCCAGTGTCCTCTAGAGTCAGGGTTAATAAAGCTCTACTGGCAAACACCCACTAAGTCCATCTCATTTATCCCAGAGCAGTCCAGGTGTCTGAGGAGACAGTGGGAAGCAGCCCTTCTCCCACCATCAGTCTGAGAACTTCCAGTTTTCCTCAGGCAGCAGACACACAGCATCTCTGGGGGAAGGGGAGAGGAGCAGAGACATTGAGATTCCCCAGATCTGACCATAACCCCTCCAGCCCCACAGTGAGCTCAGCTCTGGGCACAGCTCTGTGAGCAAGACACTGGGTCAGTAAGTCAGTAAAATAGTAGGTCCTTAGGCTACCACATCTCCAAGGTAGAATTACAATTTTAGAACTCTTATTTTGCTTATTTTCATTAGCTGTTATTTCCAGTATTTTCATTTTAAAGCATTTTTTTTTCCCCCACTGGTATCATCAGTCTCCACATCCTGTATTTATTCTGTTTCCCAAATAATTTTTCCCCTTCTTCCCCCTGACTTTATTAAGTAACATCCCAGTGAGGTAGAGACAAGCTGACCATATGAAACCTGACATTTTTCAACCCAATTCTACTTCTTCATTTTAAAATTAAAGCCAAAATCTGGGAAATGGGATGAGTAGATTTATTTCTCTCTCCTGTCCCTGGCAGGCTGGGTTACCTGGCCAGAACTCCAGATCCATATCCAGTGAATTTGTGATTCTGAACAAGCACTGTCTCAAAACCACTGTAAGAGGACAAAATTCAATAATGGACCAAAATGTGCATGAGCCCACCCAGATTGGGGGCCAATCTTCACACCTCCTCCAAGGCAGTTCAGGACTTTGGTTCCAACCTTGAACCTTGTCCATGCTCCCAAGCATGCCCACTTTGCAGTTCTCCCTGCTCCTGAAATGACACTAAATCACACATGGTGAGGTGAAAAAGATCATAAAGGAACAACAAAGGATCAGCAAACATAAAATAGAAGAATGGCAACCTCCCCACCTTACACTGCAAAAATCAAAGGGAGTTTTCAAACAGCCCCATTTCCAGTCAGCTGGAGATTTAATTCACACAGTAATTTACTGTGCCTGCACTTTTTCTGCCCCCCCACTTCCTCCTGCTCTTCTTTTGCTCAATAGTTACTTTTTTCTCAGCCTGTAATCAGAGGAACCTAATGCCCAAGCCTTACATGCAAATAAGCTTTTCCCTCCTGTGTGTGCTGGGCAGACAGAGAATGATAAAGGAGATTCGTGGGGGGAAAAAAAAAAAAAAGCCATTTATTGCAAAGAGCTTTTGTATTGTAAAGTAATTCTAGTATTTCAAGGGAAGGGGACAAGTTCACAGAGAAAATTACGCCAACTGAGACTGAGTCTGCAATTTTCTTTGCATGCTGTTGGGGCCACTGATGGCTCTGGATTTGTGGGTGTCTGTATCCAGCCCAGCATTTCAGTTCTCAGGGCACTTCAGCAGCATCTCTGCCTTGTTAACTGTTTCCTCTTCTGGTGAGGGAGTTGTTTTCCTGGGGGTTTTTATTACATAATGGCTCAGTGGGAAACTGAGCAGAAGAAACATTTTCATAATTGATGGCTCAATTTCAGTCCTGAAAACACTCAATGGCTCTTTCAGGCTCACTAACACTGGAAATTATTAGAAATTATAAACTGAGATGTGGCTGGAGCATATAAAAATGGACAAGTACCAAAAACCACAGGCTTGATAAGTTTTCACATGGAGGGGAGGGGAAGATGTATCCAGGTTTCTGTAGAATTTCAAAGCATTAAGCATGAGAATAACTTTTTTTGGGGGAAAAAAAAAAAGATTGCTGGAGTGCAAAGGTGCAGGACTGCATCAGCAGCAGTTGTGACGTTGATCTGTAAAGAGTAATGAAGTTTAGAACAGAGATTTTAATCAGAATTTTCCAGAGAGGTCTTCTAAAGGACCCTGAGACAGACCAGGATCTTCTCTTCCCCTCTCTGAGAGAGCTCCTGGATTTGGGGCTCAGCTTCCAGAGGAAGACCTGGGATGTTCTGTGTGTGTTCACAAGCACAGGGAAGGATCAGAGAGGGGAGCTGCAATTCTGAGCCAAGAGCCAAGCAGCAAACAGGATGGGGCAGAGAAAGACCTGCCTTAAACCCTGATGGGGCCAGCCCAGAGTTAATTCAGAGTTTTTATGATCAGATGCATAACATTTCAGTTTAGTATTTCTACGTAGGCATAAACCTGAGGGGTCATTGATTAATTTAAAAGCATGAATTGGTTTGCCTTTTTTTTTTTAAGTAGATAGCTGCAAGCTTGGCTTTCTTTTAATGCAAATGACCTTATTTGGATCTGCTGGCATTAGAAAGCATTGCAGGTACTCTGAATCTAACATGGAGGCAGAGAAAGCAGAATATTCCATCAGCTCATTTTATGAGTTCTATTTAAATTGGGAAGAAAAGAAAAAAAATAGAAATAAATAAAGGGAAAGGAAAACAACTACAGTTATAAGAGAGGATTTGCTGGTTCTCTGTCCCCTGGCGTTCTCTCTCCTCCCCTTTCCCTCCTCCCATTTCAATTGCTTCAGGGACTTGCTGCAGCCACGGGATTAATGGACACCTAATGCCATCTCTGCTTTACAGCCTGGAAAGGCTCTTGTTTAGTTTACATTGATTTTTCTTTTCTGATGCATTTGCAGAATGTGAGATACCGATGGCGGGAAGCACAGACAGAAGGGGGAGAGGAGAAGAGAGAGATCCATCCTGTGCCTGCTGCTCCTGGAAATGCTCCTGGGCTTGGAGCCTGCAGATACTTCCAGCAGCAAACACCCCCTTACTCCTTCCTGCCATGCTGGAGGACACAGGAAGGGGAGCAGAGATGATCTTGCTCCGTGGTGGGCTGGGGTTATCCATCACCCAGGAGCAGGCAGGGAATGCTCTGCCTCACAACACTTCCCTCTCCTCAGTGATTTGGCACCGTGGAACTTTTTATCGTTTCGTTTTTCTTGTCATTGCTGTTAGCAGGACTGAGGTAGCTCCCAGGAGGGGCCATGATGACCATGCTCAGGAGGAAGTGGATCCCTGCCTTCCTGGCAGGGCAGAAACCCCCCTGGTACACGCAGATGGGCAAATCTCATGGAATGAAATTACAAGGGGAGGGCTGGGATGAGGGGGCTTGTGAAATTAGGGACATCAGCTCCCTGTGCACTACTCAGCAACACCCCAGTGCTTCTGCTGCAGCCAGGGGAGGGAGCTGCTCTCTGCCAGACCTCTGCAGAGAGGAGGAGTGGGAGCACAGCCCACATCTCCCTTCAGTGGGATCTCTTCCTCCTAACAAAGCACTGAGAGAAAGGAATGCTGCTGTCCCCTGCACCTTTGGGTGAAATGGCCACCTCAGCAGAGTAGATCAGAGCAGCTTTGACAAGATCAGAGGGGTAGAAAGACCTCCAGGAGCTACTCACACTCCCCAAATCCTCGCCAGGAACTTTGCAAGGCTTGGCAGCTCTTCACTCTTGTTTATTAGAGCCATACACAGGTGCCAGCCCTCAGCAATAGAGCAAAGATGGATGTTCTTTTAGTTAAGATGCTAAATGCAGCCTAAACCAGGCTGGTGTTTAGTAACAGTGACAAAAACACAGCATGGGAGTGAAGAGAGGAAAATTACATCCTGTGACCAAGCCTCTCTCTTATCTTCAGCATCTCTGGTGTCAGCTTGATGCCTTTTTGGGGCTACCTAAAAACAGAAGCCAGACAAAATTAAGGAAATAAAAAGCAGGTATATTTATTGAAGGGCCTTCAGGTACATTTCAGGCAGATGAAGCCCCTCAGGGGCTACACCCAAAAATGGACAACGGGTCACAGGTTTTCACTTTTATAAGTTTGGTCCATTTGCATAGTGGGGGTTAATTAATTACAGCTTCAGGTAATGAAGTCATTTACCCCAAGTTTGCTCCCCCCAACCCATTTTTGTTTCTATCTCTGGGCCCTGAGGCAGTGAGGTGTCCTTGCCTGCCAGGCCTGGAGAGGAATTGTTGTGTCTGCCCAAAAGGGGAAAGCAGCATCTCACCCTGTGTGTGGAGTTTAGAGTTACACACTAAAGAATTGCAGGATTACAAATAGATGGAAAATATAAAAGCTAAAATCCTAAGGCATCAAGCTCAGTAAAGCTATTGGAACAGAAGATGGAGGGAAGGCTGGAGGGAAGCAGCCCAGCACCACCTGGGCTCCATCTCCTGCCAGCTCAGTGAGGGGGTGGCCCCTCTGAAGAGACAGAGCTCTCTCTCAGCCTGCCTCAGATGTGGGATCTTTAAGGGTCCTAAAGGTGCCTCAGCAGACAGTTTGGACTCCCTGTGAGACACCACTTGAAGGGTGGAGAAGCCAGGGAGGAAGGCTGGTGCCAGCCCGTGCCATTGTCCCCCTGCTGTGCCACCCGTGCCAGGGAGGGACAGGCTGTGTCCCAGGAGCTGCAGGGCCCTGGCTGTGAGTGCTGCTGCTGCTCCAGCGGCTCCAGAGGCGCCTCCTTTCCTTCCAGCCACCCCGTGGCTCCATCTCATCACCACAACCCTGCCACATCACACAGCAGCTCCTGGCAAGGGGGTCACCAGGCTTCTCTTCCCACTCCCAGCAGTTCTTCTCCCTCTGCCATGAAAAGGAGTAAATTGCAGTTCAAACGAGCGTGACCCTGTGCTTGGCTGCCATCAGGACAGCTTTTCAGGCGACATTTAATGCTTAATATGGAGCTCTTGACAGAAATGAGCTGTTCCTTGCAAGGCTCCTGACAGACTGCGGGAGAGTCTCAGGAGGAACAAAAGAGATTTATAGGAAAGAAAGTTTTGTATTACAGGCAAGGGAAAAAATAGGAATGTGGTTGTTAAATGAGAAAAAAAAACAGGAAAATGAAAGGAACCCTGGTGATAGGTCCTGTTTCCCATCTAGCTGAATAAAGAGACTTGCAAACATTGAGATTAATCTTGGGAAATAACTAGTACCATAAGTTTTCATTGCAAGAAATTACATGTTGTCATCATGATTATTTATTTATTTTTACTCCAGTTAATAACTACATTCAGGAAATTTAAAGGAAAAATAGCATGCAGTTCTGTCAGGAAGCCTGAAGGAACAGACCAGCAATTGAGCAGAAATGGGATGCATATCTCAGCAGCATTGCTTCTTTTCCCAGGCACATTTTCCCATTTAAGGGAACCTGGTTTTGTTTGCTGCTTTGCAAGGTTGGCTTTCATCTTTTCTTCAGGTCCCTATACAAGCTTCAGCTGTTTGAGGTGGCTCCTGAAAAACTGTAGCTTCTTTTCTTTGGCTTCCAAAATCCTGAAAATTTATGGTTTTATTTATTATTCACCTCTTCCATTGTTTAACTCTGAGCAAGAAGAATCAGGCAGTGCTTTAGCTGACTGACTGCACAGTAGAGCAGTGAAGAGAGAGTTTTCCAACAGCCCAAAGTCTAAAATCTTTATCATCCTGTGGAGTGAGTCCGGAAGGATAAACCAGTAGGAAGAAATCTTTTGAAGGACTTGGTTGCCTTAATACTCTGCACTTCAATGGAAGCCTGACCTCTAAACTCTCCAGGTGTACTTTGCACCCTGCATCCATGCAGTGCTGGGCTCAGAAGCACTAAAAGAGGGGATTTTTTTTTTATGAAGATGATTTACTGCCATGTGTTCAGCAGTGACTTGCAAATCCAAGTGACTGAGCTGATCCAAGGTCTCTGCACCCTGGGGCGTGGCCACAAGAAAGGCTGAATTAAAAATCAAAATATTGCAGAGACTCTGAGATGGATGCTGCAAGCTGCTACCCCTTCCCTGAAGTCAAGGGAACCATTTCCTCTCTTAGGAATCTGTCCTGGAATCATCACAACTTTATGGAAAGCTCTTAAAAAACCCCAGATGTTCTTTGCCAGAGAGTGAAGATGTTTAGAGATTAAAATGCCTGGCAAGGGTGGGATGTTCCCAACCCCAAGCAGGGAGAGAAGGAGACTCTCAGAGGGACTCACAAAGCTGGATGTAATCTAGGAAGGGTGGGATGATCGCTGGCAAGCAGCAAGGGAGGGGAGAGAAGGGGAAGGGGAATCCCCTGGCAGTAACTGATGGCACACAGGGCTGATCTCCTGCTCTGAGCTGCCCACTGCAGATCCAGAGCAGAGGGACAGACAGACAGACCTCAGGGATGCTCCCTCAAAAACTCCATGAAGAGCAGAGGAGCCTCCAGCCCAAGCAGTGGAAGCTTTTCCTGGTGAGCAGAGGTTTGTCCTTCCACTGCCTGAGCTGTCCAGCCCAGCCCGGGCTGCACAGCCCTCAGCACAGCCCAGGCCAGCTGTAATGCTCTTTATTGTTTTATTTTTACCACAAGAGCACCTCAGAGAAATAACTCAGGATCAACACTCTGTCACATTAAAGAACTTAAAGGAAAGTGAGTAGAAAAGCTCGACTGTGCCCTAGAGATCCTGCAACTTAATTGAAATTCCAGGAACACACCCAGATTTGAGGAAGGGCTCAGTTGATTGGATTATTCCACAAACCAGTTTTCTTGTGTTCATCAGGAGAGAAAGTTCCTCTTCAACTCTACTTTCTAAGTAAAATCCTGCTTTTCTCCTTGTTTTTCTTCTCCAAACACAAGAGGAGAAGAGAATGAAGGGTGAGAGCTGATTGAGTGAGCAACAGCAGGGGTAACAAATGAGTATTTATCAATGTTCCTCTCCTTTTAGAGCACATCAATTCTGAAGCTGCTGGCAGAGGCCTTGCTGTAACTGCTGGAAAAACCTCCAGGAGCTAAAAATTTTATGTTCAGGCCTATGTAAAACCAATTTCTGATTAATCACTGATTCAAAGCTAGGAACAGGAACTTTCATTCTGCCTTGGCACAGCCCTGTCCAACAAAGCTGCTCCCATTCCATCCCCATTTCTGACAGGAGCTCTTCCCTACCAGGGGCAGCCTGGGCTCCTCATGGGGATCCCTTTGGAGAGCTTCTTTCCAAATTTCTCCTGAAATCTAGGATTTCTCTGAAATCAGTGTTCCTTATCCTCCTTAGGATAGTGCTCCATAATGCCTTTTGCACTGAGCTGGCTAAATATGCCTGTTTTTTAATTTTTTTTTTTTTTTTTTTTTAACTTTTCACTCAAGATCAGGGCCTGAAATCTCAGCTTGTTTTGCCCTTGCTCTGTGGAGCTGGCTGGGGCTCAGCTGAAGGCACAGTGCTCCCAAATCCAGTACAGCACTCTGGGGGCTCCTGGACAATGTGCACGGAGAGCAGCCTCCACAATAACAGCTCAGCAGCCTCCATCCAATTCCGTCTAATTAAACAGGCTCAGCAGCACGAGGGCTGCAGAAATGGCTGCAATCTCATGCTGGACACGCAGATGCAGAGCTGCAACGTGCTTGTAAAAGGTGCAAGAAGTACATTTAACCTCCTTTGAGTGGAAGTTGCCCCTTGCAATGTAAAAATCTCTGCAGTGCACATCTCTCAAAGGGCAGCACAAATGTTTTGATGCCAACATAAGAGAGTCCCAGGGATAAGTGCCCACCTGTTTTGTGCACATCAGTATTCCTGTCCCGTGTCACACACACACAAACCTCCTTTTCCATTCTGCAGTGCCATTTTTTGCCTGGCTCCATGTCCCCAGGGGTGTGTGGGGCTGCACTGGTCACAGTGGGAGCTGAAGGGGTGGAGAGGGGAGATTTAAGCAAACAGCCCAAGTCATCTTGCCCATTAATGAGCCTCTCATACAGCCTGCTCTTCCCCTCATTGCTTTTGTGTCCTTTCCAGAGTGATGCCATTTTACATCCCGCTGCCTTTTATAAGCTCCTGATGTCCAATACAGATAGCTCCTTATCATCTTTCTCTTTTCAGCACTCCTGGCTTCCCAGAACCATTTTCTAAGGCCAGCTCTTTCACAATGGTTTCAATTCTTAGCTCTTCACTTTTCCAATTGTTCTTTACAGTTATGGGGGGTGGGTGACTTAAAAGCTCCCTGCCTTAATTCAGCTCCCCTTGAACTCACTGGTACAGAAAAACTGAACTGAACATTTCCATTGATTTTGACAGGGGAAGAGGCAAGTGCATTGGGCTTTAGAAATTCCCCCCCTTGATGTCTCCCCATCACCCTGGTCCCTGTCATTAGCAGGCTTTGTGCCACTGCTCCAGGTCTGTGAGGAAGTGTGCTCCTGTTTCCATTCCCTTCCCCTCCCGTCCATCTCCAGGCTTTAACGTGTTTGAATTTCCCTTCCTGAGGTTTGTAAGACTGTGGCCCTGTCTTGTGGCACAATTACCACTGCTTTGGAATGGAGTTTGCTGGGATTTGTTCTCAACCTGAGCTTCATTTGCCTGGGAATACATCATAGACCCCTCTTATGGGGGCATCACCTGCAGCTCACAGCCAAGCAGGTTTCTTCTTTTGGACAGTCAACACTATTACCCTCAGAACCAGAAGCAAGTTTTTAATGAGAAATTCTCAAGAAAAAGTTTGCTTGGCATTGTAATTAACACAAGCTTCATACATAGACTGTTCTCTGAGAGGAAACTAAATTGAAGCAGGTTATTCCTGAGCTTGGTGCTTCTCCTTCTCTTTCCTGATGTCCAATTCTGTAGTGAAGCATCCTCAGCTGGGCTGTGGATGGCAGCAGGAGCTTGGTCCCACGCCTAGGAGCCGTGGTACCCAGCTCACCCTCATCTCTCCAAAGGCTGACCCATCCACCAAAGACCATCCTGGGGATCCTCCTGCCTCTCCATGGGGAATTCACCCTGAGAGCCACATGGAGCTCTGTGACATTCACATTCTCTGAAAAAATCCCTTCACCCAGGATTTTTCTCCTGGGAAGCTGAGGAGCCTCGGAGAAAAGGAAAACAATTCTTATCTCATTTGCTTCTCCTGTGCTGTGCTCATCTGGAATGTGTTTGGGGATTGTTCACCC
>JAYDZK010000051.1:6521545-6531607 GCA_034509185.1 Euphonia xanthogaster | reverse complement strand
TTATTATCTTTTAGCCTTCTGTGAGTATCCTTTCTGTATTCTCTAGTATAGTTTAGTAGAGTATTCTTTAATATAATATAGTATAATAAAGTAATAAATTAGCCTTCTGAGTACATGGAGTCAGATGCATCATTCCTCCCTGCCAAGGGGATTCCTGCAAATACAATAGTGCTCCACAAACAGAGAGGAGCCCAAGCAGGAGGCAAACCCTCCGTGTGGTCCCACCACTCTGGTGTTTGACTCACCTGCAATGCCCCCCATGCAGCAAAACCCTGGGCTGGACCTTGGGTAGAACCCACGGTGGTGGGGAGAGGTTGCACCAAAAAGCCATCCCTGGTGCCTTTCCCACTTGCTGTTCTCACAGGATACACCCCAGACAGCAGATCCCTTGGCTGAACTCAGGTGAAAACTTTAAAAATGGCTTGTAAGGTCTTATTGATCACTCTTCTCCAGGCAGTTGTACCAGACTTTCTTCCCAATGCCCAAAATTATGTCTGAAATCAGTTTAGGGAATGAGCAAGTCTTTTAATTAAAACGGTCTGTTATGATGAATCTGTTATTACAAAGTCTTACCTATGTAAAACATTAATAATACAAATTTCATTTGTTTATGTCAGCACCAAGCATTAATTTTTAATGGCAAAACGTATGAGTTATGAAAGGCATTAATGCAAAACAAATCACCAACTGAGAAGGGAAAGGAAATCCATTTTTTAGGGTAAGCAATGGGAATGAAATATTATTGTGGTTCTAACCCGGGGAAAAAAATATTTCTTAGGGCTCCAAGAGCAATTAAAAAAATCCTGGGTTTTATCATCATGCTTAATATTAATTCTATATCCAGTGAAGTTTGTATCCATGTCATCCAGCCCACACCTTGATGCCCTCTCTGAGGAAGCCTTCCACACAAAATTACTCTGATTGTCATGCAAGAGACATGGAAGCAAATTGGATACCTGTGGCATAATAAACATCTCTGTGCTGCAAATGGGTGAGATCACAGAGAGCCCAGAAGAGCTTGTTTGGTGGGCCCAATTCATCATGGATGTAAATGGGAGACACTCTGTGAGTTGGGACACATTCCTGCTTGCACCAGGGATAAATTAGTTCCAGGTGTTAATTGCCAACTCAACCCTACATCTTAAGATGAAAATTCTGCAGAATAACTCATTTCAAAATGGACTGGGTGGGCACTGGTGGTGCTGGCCGAGCTGCTGAGAAATTGTGGCTTCTGATCAGGTTTTGCCTCTGGAGCAGCTGGCATCCTCCTGGAACCCTCAGCCTCACAAAGGTTCCACACAGGGAAATTCTGCCAAGCCTGGCAGAGGGAACGTGGGAAATCCTCAAGTGCTTGGGGACCAAGTCTCCCTGGCACTGGGCCAGCTCTTCAGCAGGACTGAGGCTGGGTTAAAAGGGGTTTTGTGTCCTGCCCAAGCTGCCGAGGGCATCCTTCACCCCATTAGGGATCTCCTGATTTGCAGTGAAACCACCCAGATGTGGAGAGCGGGGCCACGTGTCCTTCTCTCACCAGAGCTCCGTGGGAGCCATGGCTGGAAGGGCTTCAGAGAACATCCATGGATCCTGGAAACAGCACCTGTGCACAGCACAGCCACTTCTGGGCCCTAATTGTTGTGGTGACAGCAGCAGGGTGCTGGAACCTCATTCTGCAGCAACGAGGGGACAGCCAGCAGATTGCAGAGGTGGGACAGTGTGAGAGTGGCAAAGCAGGAGCCAGACATCACTTGGTTCCTGCTCAAAGAGCTTTCAAGAGCCACACAGGACACTGCCCTGGACAGGATAATTCATTTATTTCCAGTAAAATCTAGTTGTGGCTGTTACAGGGCTGCTGCAGAGCTAAAGAATGGGGACATCATCTGTTCCCAAGCTCTGTGGAGCTGTGCTTTGCCTTTTTTCCCTAGTTCAAACTTCAGCAAAATAAGCAACACATCTTGTAGCTCATGTCTCTCTCCCATAGTCCTCCTTTCTCCCTTTCTATCTTTTTTCTTGTCTCAGTCTAAAAAGTTGCTGATATTAGCAATAAAGCAAGAATTTAATATCATCCTACAGGGTGCTACAACAATCTGCCCCTCGGTTCCATCGATTCCACAGGCCTGAAATATGGCAAGGCATCTGAGGGGGGAAGAATACAAGCTGAATTTTGCAGATATAAATTGTGTAATATTGGATTTCTCTGGACACACGTCAGGGCTGTGTTGTGCCTGTCCCTGTGATGCCACAGGAGCTCTGTCAGCTCAGCAATAGGATCTTGTTGGGGAAGGGCTCAGGGCAGGTATTTCATCCCAACAATAACCCCAATGTTACAAGTGTGACACATCCACTGCTCCACTCTCTGATAGAGACACACACCCAGCCTGAGGGAACAAAAAAAGCCTGCCTGGGAGCAATGTGAGGCTGCTGTCTTCATCCCAGCATCCACAGGTGAGGTGACAAATACAGGCTGTAGGGGAGAACTAGCTGTGCCAAAAATCATACAGGAAATGAGAAGCAATGCAAATATTTGGGATGGGTGGTGCTGTACTCTGTTATTTCACCTCACACACCCACCTTTCCCCTCCATCTGCAAGTATCCATTCAACAGGGCTGTAAAATAATCAAAACTTAGGCTTTTTCTGCTCTGTGATGTTTAGGAAGTTCATTTTCAAAGTTCATGGCTTGAGAAATGAGATTTATTTTACCACCCAATGCTCAAAAATCCATCAACTTGCTTTGCCCTTCCTCTTGAGGGGAAGAGACCAAATCGCACCAAAAAACTTCCTTACAGCTTCTCAGTCTAGCACTTTTCTTGGCATTTCATTCATACTAAAATGAATTCATCTGCATCTCCCATTTCTCACAGAAACCTACATAAATGTTGTTCTCCTCCATGCCATCCTCTCACCCCTGAAACCAGAGCCAGAGGAGAAACAAAAACACCTCTTGGCTTTGTTCTACCACCTTAGGAGGTGGCTTGGACCTTCACCATTCTTTCCTTAGAAATTCTGGCTCATTTAAAATTATACATAAAAGGACAGGGATAGTGCCTGCATGTGCTGCAGAATAGTGGGATATGCAATAAAAGATGCTTGTCATCTCTCCAGCAAGGATAATCTGGTTATTAGCCATTAGTTCTGAAGGTGAAGTCTCAGGGCCTGGTCCCTGAGCCAGGCACAAAGATGATGGGCTCACATTTGTTGCAGGAACAGCATCATAAAAGTGTTGCTCAAGGTGATTTATCTCATTTTAAAATGAGATCAAAAGCCCTGTAGTGAACCAGCAAATTGAAAAGACAAAACCATGCATTTTTGGTGCAATTTTTCCCAGAATCTCAAAAGGAGGGGGCTTTTCTCTATTTCTTAGAAATGAGAGTGGGGACTGGGGGAAAATGGGCATTTTCTGGCCTGGGTTGCTCAAGCCCCAGACTTCCTTGGAAGGCAGCACAGCCCAGTCTGCACGTGAGGATGCTTCTGTATAATCAATAAAGAGAACTTGAAATATACTTGAAAGAGGGAAAGGGTCAGTGTTGATAACCGTCATCATTCTTTTTATTTATTATTAATACCTGCTAGCTGGATCTCCAGCATCAAGAAATACAGAATATCAGACAAAACAGAGACTCCTCTCCCCACTCCCATCCTCCTCTACCTGCCCAGCTGTTTTGTTTTTCCTCTAACTCCAACCTTTGCAGTCCATTGTTACTGGATCTCCTGGGATTGTGCCTAAAGAAGTTTCCAAATCAAGTTGTAGCCAAGATTCTTTTTCTGGAACTGCCAGAGGGAACAATTTGTGGTAAGACCTGACAGGGTTTTCAAAATTTCCCCATCTCCCAGTGTTGAAATTGCCCCCGTTCTCCTGCCACAGGGCAAAGGACAGGACATGTCCCTTGCCACAGTGTCTGGTGACAGTTTTTGTCCCAAGCCTGGATGTTTGGGATGTACCAGGACCATGTTTTGAGAAGGAATGTAAGGCATATAAACATCGATGTGTTTTTCTAAGAAAAATGTTTGAACCTGTGGTAGGATATGTCTATCTACAATAAAAACCTTTCTTAAATCTGAAATTGGTTTTCTGAGGTGGTTTATAAACCAGGAATGTCACAAGAGAGCCAAATAAATACCTTTAAAGAGCTATATACTTCTTCAAATGAAAAAGATCCATCAGCCTGTAAACACTGTGGGGTTCTGGTGGCTGGTTTTGATGGGGGTAGGAAGAGAGAGTCTCTTGATTTGGGGGAACTTTTTACCCTACAAACTCCAAGAAGCACAAACCAGTCAGGAGCACTGACAGCTGTGTGTGAAAATTCTTTTTTGCTGGTACCAAGAGATTTGCTGCAAATCTTGCAGCACCTGACATGGGTAGGAATTTGGAAAAGGCAAGTTTCCTCCTCTTTTATCCTGGGTCAGTGCTCACCTGGTCATCCTCCTGCTCTGGCAGGGAAATTGCCCCCAGTCTTACATCCTCTACTTTCGGGGGTGTCAACCACCAAATCCAGGTTTTCTCCCATCATGCAGAAAAGTGCTCCCATGGAAAAGCTTTGCCAATAAACATCTCCAGCTTTGCTTCATTCAGTTACAGCCCAAAATGATTTATTATAGTTATTTCAACTGTCTCAAAACTTTGGCTCACAAATTATTCTTTTTATTCTTTAATATTATTGTTTGTACTATTTTAACTTCTGGTTGCAGCCCAGAACAAGGATGTGCTTTGCATTTTTCCCTGTGTGGGTTGTCTGTTATTTCACTGAGGGGCCATGTATGTATAAGCTGCAATTTTCCTGAGTAGCACAGCTGTAGTTACCTGTGCACTTACACCTGAATTCACAGGAAGAGTCAATATTTGTTCACATGGATGCTTCATAATATTAAGGTGAGTTTAAAGTGTTTGATTTGGGCTATCCACATTGTGAACTGTGGGGGCTCAGATTTCCTCCCTCCCCTTATCTCACAAACCATTATTTTTAACTCCCCCCTTGGGATTTCTTCTGTCTGACTCCCATTCCTACCTCACACTGAGGTGTCCTGGGTTGGGTTTTTGTGTGGATTTGTGACCAAATCAGCTCTTCAGACTTGTGTTCTGGGACAGTGATCGCTGCAGACTTTATTTTTCCATAATTACACCCACACCTATTTTGCTGTGCCTTGAAATCAGTTCCTGTCCCTGTGGCAGCCATGGGGAACCTCCCTTGTCCTTGCTGTGCTGTGACCAGACCCCAAGCAGTACATGGAATTTCCAGCTCTTGAATAAAAAGCTGTTCAGCCAATGAAACACTGCAGTATCAGATGCCATTTGGCACTTGAAAACATGAAAAGCACCCTTGCTTTGAAATGTGATCTTGCCCATAATGTGATTTCAACACTGCTGTCTATTATTCAGTGCTTACTTTTAGCTTGAATTTTTACTGGCAATTTTAAAAGAAAAAAAAAACAAACAAACAAAAAAAAATCTATTCTGTTTTAATCTCATGGAAAGTTTAAAGCAATTTTTTATTAGAGCATAAGTGTAAAATACCACTTTGGAATAAAGAATTATCTCTCAAGCACTTACTAGATAGGCTTTACTTCACTGTTAGTTAATCTGACAGTGTTTTATTAATAATCAGCTCTTTTTGTATTGCTATTATGCATTTTTTTCTAATAATGCAGTTTATATCTCTAGCATCACCATTATAAGGAAGACTGTGAAATATCTCTCAGATTTGCTGTGTAGGAACAAAATAGATAAATATTGCTAATAAATCACAGGCACTATTTCTTGTTGAATTTCCTTGCTGTTAATAAACAATGAAATATTTAATACCAATTTTGAGAAATATTTTTTTAGGTGGGAATCTGATTACAGTGTGGTCCATAAGGGAAGACAGAGTGGGTACTCTTGTTTTATTATTTTTCCATCCTTGTTTATGATTCATTGTTGGAAACCACCCACAGCTCTCTGCCTGTTCTCACCTTCATTTCAGAACTATTCTGTAGTGGAAGTGGAAAAGACAGAAGCTCGAATGGGATCTTCCTCCTCTGTTTTAGGGTTTTCATCCCAAGATACACTGCACTGTCTTCATTCTTTGTTCATTTAAACCCAGGCCAGAAGCTAATGGTAAATAACTTAATTATCACGAAGAATTTAACAACTTTATGCAGGTCTGTGACAAGATGACAAGCCTGTAATTGTTACAGAACTCAACTCACTTCTCTTGTGATTCACACCAGCACAAGTGAAAGAAAAACAGGCTACAGAAGGAAATCCAGTCACAGCACAGGGACTGCTGAGCACTCAGAGTTTGGGTGATTTCATTATCTGCAGTGTTTGCAGTCACTCCCCTGGAGTATAATCTGCAGCCAGAATTAACACCTTATTTACAATTTAGGTCATTGAGATTGATGTGGAGTATCCATGTCTCTGCCTGGTGGTGTTTTCAGCCCTGCTCACTGCCTGCTCTCCTATCCCTGCTCTGCTGCCCATCCCCATTCCCATCCCCATTCCCATTCCCCTTCCCATTCCCATTCCCATTTCCATTCCCATTCCAGTCCCATTCCCAGTCCCAGTCCCATTCCCATTCCTATTCCCATTCCCATTCCCATCCCTATCCCCAGTCCCATTCCCAGTCCCATTCCCGTTCCTATTCCCATTCCTCTGAACTCATCAGGCTTTGGAAAGTTTCCTGTGCCTGCATCTCCCATTTCTCACGGAAACCCACATAAATGTTGTCTCCTCCCATGCTGATCTCCAGGAAGAACCTGCCCCTCTCCTCAGTTGCTTTGGACCCTCTCCTGAGTAACCAAGTGCTGCCTTGCACACCTGAAAATCTGATGGGACGTGGTTTGCCCACAGCCACATAAGAGGTCATGGCAGGGCTGACTCCAGCAGTTTCCCTGCCCATCCCTTGGAACAGAAGCTGGGTAGACACAAAAGTGATTGCCAGTCTCTCTTGTTTCCTCCTTTTTAGGGCAGTACCACCCACAGGACCTGATCAGTCAGAAGAGAAAAAGTTACAAATCATCCAGCCAAAAAGAAAATAAAAATAAAAATCCCAGTTTCTCTGATAGCATCCTGGTGATTTGGCATGTTTTGGCCAAGTCACTAAACCATATCTCCAGACTGTTGCTCACATCGATGTTCTGTTGTGCCCATAAAGGGTGAACTCTCTTAAAAATATTTATTTTAAAAACTGATTCTGCAGAGGCCAAACTGCTTGCCATTTTCTTCAGTGCAAACCCTCCCATTGACTTCAGTGGGTGATGATTATTAATACTGAATTGTTACCACATGAGACCCATGAAATTCTTGACTTTCCAGATCAGACATATGTGTAAAACCAGAATCTCCATCTTGGGAGAATGAGGTGAGTTCTGCAGGGCATTTTAATGCCAGGATAGATAAGCAAAATTATAAATGGCTTGAGCCAATACTTCATTAAACTGGCTCAGAGATTTATGGACCCTCAAGAGCATGAGGATTTTTCCACCTTTGAAAACATCAAAGAAAATCAGAGAAATAACTTTTCAGTCTAATCCTCCTGACCAAGAGCCCTGCTGAGCAGTCTGAGCAAACAGCAAACATCAACACAAATGGGAGCTGGCTGCTGAAAGGAAGGCTTGATCCAGAGAGCTGGGTGAGCACTAGGAGGAATGATCAGTAAAAAAGGAATTCTGCTGTATTTAATTTAAGTATCCATTTTATCTGTTCCTTATCAACAGTTCTATTGACAAGGTCTTCATGCCTCCTAATTGTTTGTCCCAGTTTTTTTGTGCTTTTCTGCAAAGGTCTAGTTTGAAAAGAGTTCAGTGGCTCCACTGTGTTATTTGTAACTCAGCCATCATTGATTTTATTCCTTTTCTAGTTTATTAAAGGGCCTGCTTTATCTCTTTTAGAACTCTCTCCACACACTCCCCAACATTTACTCTGTTCTTTAAAGCTCTTTCTTATTCAAAACTGTCATTAATCTGTTCCACATACTTTGATCTGCCTGGTATCTTCCACTTCTTCACTTACAGCCCTCAGCAGCTTGGAGAGCAAACAGCACAGCTCTGAGCCCTTCCTGCTGCTGAAAGCCCTGCTGAGAGGCTGTTCCAGCAGAAACTGGACCAAGGAGCTCATCTCACCCAGAAGCCTTGGTGGTGTTTATCTGGTCTGTCTCAGGCAGGACCAGAACGTCTCTTTTTGGGTGTCAGCCTGCAGGGAGCAAATGTCCAACAGCATCTTTGCCTCCAGCCACACCACTCATGGAAACTTGTACCAGCTGAGGTGGAAAATCTCCCTCCCCTCTGCTGCAGAGAGGGCTCAGGTCCGTGGATAAGGAGAAGGGGCTGTGATCTCTCAGCTGAGAACCCCTGCAAACGTGCAGTGCAAGACCTCAGCTCTTCCCTCAGAGTCATTATCAATAAACAGCCCAAGGAACAAGGCCTGGAAGCTGATGGAGAGGGATTTCAACAGACATTCCTGGGTAGCATCCTTAGCATCCGTGGTTTGAACCTCTGGAGTTGTGTGCAGTGCTGAGAAAGGACACTGAAAAACTGCAGGTCCTTAAAGGGATCTGAGGAAAGTCCCACATGGAGAAAAGACTCTGTTTTGTGCAGGACAAATGCAAAAGGAATTTGGGAAGTTGTCTGCAATGAGGGCCAGGCTGGAGAGGGTGGGCTGGGAGCTCTGCTCTGCAGGTCTCATGACAGGAGAACAAAGAGGCAGCTGATGGGATTTTAAGAAGCAGAAAATTCCAAAGTGATGAAAGGGACTGTTTCTTCCCTGCCTGTTTCACTGCCAGTGAAAAGCTCTGAGAATAAAAATTTAACAAGGTTGCTGGGGGGCTGGCCAGTCACTTGGATAAGGAGAATTCCTGGAATTAGAGCAGTGAAGGCTACAAACCCTTGGAAGAGACTTCACATGGTTCTCCTAGAAAACAGCGTGAATTAGAGAGTCAGAGGGAGTTGGGGGGAGATGGATTATCCTGCTCTGGGTCCCTTCCAGCCAAGGATATTCTGTGATGTTTTTGTTGTGATGTGCTCACATCTTCTTTAGAAGCATCTGGAATTAGCCACAGCCACAACTGGTAGCCACAGTCACAGCCTGATCCAGGCTGACAATTCTATTGCCATTTTCTGGTGTCCCTCAGTTGCTTCTCTTGCCTCCTCCACCTGATTAAAGCTGATTAAAAATCCTGAAATTAATTTCACACAACAATTCCAAACTGTTTTCATCCTGAACGATTAAAAATATGCTCATTTTTTCTTTGCTTTTCTTGTTTTTTCCCCTCAGAAACTTATGGTGCAATGTTTTAATGAAAACATTTACTGCAAACACAGGTGCTAATAAACCAAATATGTCAGTGTGCATTTGGAAAATGTTTACGATTCAAGGGGTTGAGGAAGAGACTGAATATTTTAGGAAGAGGCATGTTTGTAATGAAAAATACACTTCTTTAATATTTTTAATAAAAAGGCTGTGCTTGTTATTTTCTTTTAAAATACTCTAAAAACTCTTCAGCAACTCAAGTCTCATAGATGAGTTGGAGTAGCCCTGACAGGGATTAGGAGAGAGCAGCAGGTCTCATCCCAGAGCAGGCACAGCCAGGTGAGTGGGGCTGGACAGCCTGAAAGATTTATCACAGACTGAGGAGCAGAGCAGAGAGCTGAGGAAGCCAAGTCCAGCTCCTGCTGTCAGCAGCAGCAACAGAAAATCCTTTTTTGAGATGGGCAGTGACGAGGTCTCTGGTGTTGAGATGACCCCAAGGTGTTAGAAAGTCTCTTTTTCCCAGCCCCGAGAACAAAGAAGAAGAGAGGATTCCTTGGCTCTTGTTCTCAGGGTTGTTTATTTTCTCTTATCTATCACATTCTTTCTCCAACCCGCCAAGATCTGCCCAGCAGGTCGGGTTGGGGCACAGTCCCTGCCCTTGGGGTGGTGTTAACTCTTTATACTAAGAACTACGTGTGCTTTACTTACAATAATTTCCCAATACCTGTCACCTATGTTAGACACTGTCTCTACTCTAAACCAATCCAAAAGTGCCACCATCCCAGCAGAAGATGGAGGACAAGAAGAAGGAGAAGAAGGACAGGACACACCCAGATTCCTCCA
>JAYDZK010000051.1:6508608-6520433 GCA_034509185.1 Euphonia xanthogaster | reverse complement strand
TGAAGAAGAAACCCAGGATGACACCCTGTGCCCTCCATCTTGCTTCCATCCACAACATCCTAAAAATCCCAAAACCTCAATTTCCCACCCAAGTGATACACCTACACTACTCTCTACAATCTACTTCACACCCCAGTGGATTCTACTCTATTCTGGAGTTTAGGAAACACTGTGTATTAACACTTGTTTAGAATAACTCTTTAAGCTGCAGAAAAGTATATCTAGTGAGATATTAAGAAGTTTTAAGCTTGATAATGGTGCAGGCTCAGTTTCCTCCCCCTTCAGTGCCCCTCATTCTCCAAAACACAACGGCCACTTCCAGCAGTCAAATTCTACCTCTGGCAAAGTCTGGACAAAAATTCCTACCTGAGAATGAAGCACAAAGGAGCTTGGTTGGGATCTGCTCAGCAGCTGTGCAGGTGGAAAACGGGGAGATGAGCTCACACGTTCATCTCCAGTTTGTGTTAGGGATGGGGTGAAGATCCCACAAGCTTCCAGAGGCCCATGGATGCCATGTCCCCCTACATGCTCATGAAGAAACCAATTCTTTAATTCCGCACCTGCACAGCTCTATGGCATTGCCTGAAGCTAGGAATTTTGCAGCTGAAGGGCGTTAATTTTTCCCTAAATATGTTGCTATTGAGATTATTATTTTGTAATTAAAACCATTTCTGTGCTCTTTGGCTTTACTGCTTTGCCCCACATTAAAGAGCTCGGCACATGCACTGCGAGCACGACTGAAGGTCCCCATCAGTTCACCTGAGCCAATACACAACTTCCCTCTCTGTCAATATTGCAAAAGCCTTGTAACAGCAGCAGAGCGAGTTTATCTGTGCCAAAGAACCACCCCAGGACTGGGGCTGCAGCCTGTTGTCAGCAGTGGGGTGATATTCCCACATTCCAATGTGCAACAGCATCAAGGTATGGATCAACAGCCCCCCACCAGCCTCAGACTGTGTGTGAAGGGGAAGAGATAAAGGTATTATCATTTAAAAAAAAACAAAAAAACCCAAAACAAACCAACCCACCCTCCAGAGCCACATGCCAGTGAGCCAGCTCTATTCAGCTCTAAAAGCCCGATGCTTAAGATTAAAAAATTGTTTTCAACTTAATTTTCCCGATTTAAAAAAACAAAAATAAAATAAATAAAGTGTTACAACTACAAGATGTTTCAGCAAAGCCTCCTGGACAGATAACCAGATTTATTTACATCATGAAAAGTGGCAGTGGGTCTATTACAGCCACTGCTCTTCACAAACAGCTCCTGGTGCCTAAAGTACACGACACACACCTGAGGAGGAGACAGAGACCTGGTTGCTTCTCATGGACAAGAGGAACAGAGGCTGAGAGCGACCACCAGGAGGATTTGCTACATATCAAGGGCTGTGAGCTCAGTATGATAACAGACTCCTTTGGCTAGGCCACAGGGTCAGATCTAGCCTAAGGCATTTAGAAGAAAAGATTCTAGGAGACAAAGGTTTCTGCCTAGGGTTAGCATCTCGGAAACCACCAAGCCCAGAGCTGCAGGCACGCTGCAGCTGCCAAAGGCCTCCCAAGGGGAGCACAAAGCTGCCACAACGTGCCTGCCTGCAGGGCTTTCTCCTTGGAAGCAGCCTTAACCCTAGGCTGCTTTTCCTGCCTAGGGTTAGGGTTGTGGCTCGGGTTAGGGTTATGGTCAGCTTAAAATCAGTTGCATTTTTTGTCTGCATCACCAACCCTCGTTCTGGTTCTCCTTCCTGACCACCTCCACAAAAAGCACAAATTCCACAGAGGGATAAATAACTTCAACCCTACCCAGAGGCACCACTTCCACCTCTAAGCCACAGAGCAAGAGAGGAAAGGCTCTGCCCTGGGTATGGAGGTGCAGGATTGCACTGATCCCCCACCTTCCAGCAGCTCTGTGTGCACCTAACTGCAGCTGGGATCCAGCTGTTTCGGCTGCACACCCAAAAGAGGGGACAAACCCCTCTCCAGGATGGTGGGGCTAAAGGTGGGAGCAGGAGAGAAGCTGCCACAGTGCTGCTGGAGTCTGTGCTCAGACAATGCCACATGCCAGGGGCAGGCAGGGAACAAAGGCGATTTGTGAGTGGGGAAATGGGATTGCCAAAAGAGATGGAACAGAAATGAGGTTTTAATCCCCCAGCCCAATCTTGCCCAGCATTGCCTGTCTGCTAGAGCAGGATTTTATCACTGTTGTCCACAGGGAATTCTCCTGACCTTCAGTTTGCTGGAGCCTGGAAGAGCATTGCACTTGTCTGAGATGTGTGAAGACAAGTTTTGCAAACACACAGATGCTCCTGTGAGCTGTCTCCAGCAGAGCACAGCCCACAGCACAGCCTGATCTGCAGAGCTCTCAGGGCCTGCAAATCCCCCTGAACAGCTACAGCAGCTTGTTCTGTGCTCTCACTGCCACTGAGCTGACGGAGCCAAGCACCCTGGGACCTGTGCCTTTCCCAGACCAGATGAAAACACTCTCCCCTATTTGCATTGCAGGTCTCTCCAGGTTAAAGAGGGAGAGAAAACTGTGTATAATACCCACAGCTACGCTGCAGAGGAGGCTGGCTCGAGTGTTTGCTTCAAAATTTAGATTTCCTTCTATTGTACAGCCTCCTGCAAGTGTTTTCCATACCCCATTCCCCCACCAGCTCATCCCCTCTGCCTGCCTGTCTGCCAGACAGATCATGCCAGCACGAGCAGTTCTCAGCTGCCAAAGCCTGTTGGCCTGGGACTTCATTTCTCTGTATCACAATCTACCAGCAGAAACCTTGTCATTCCAATTCCTCACATATTTTCTTCTGTTTTTTTAATCTCTCTGGAAATCTCAGCTCACTGGCTCGTGGCTGTAGGCTATTACCAGACTAGAACAGGACTTTTTCTCAGTCCTAAACAAAATGAATAAGGCAAAAGAAAACAGTCACCACAAAAGAAAAAGTTAATGCTTGGAGTAAGAAGCATCAGAGTTTCCATCTGCACTGGGGCAGGAGGACAGGGAGAGGGAGAAGGGACAGGGGAGGATCACAGAACGGCTGCTTTGTTCTCTGGGCAGTGTGACTGGCAGCTTTGGCAGAAGACAGGTCACCAAATTGCTGTGTTTGCAGTTTTCCTGTCTCATATCATGGCAAGTTTCACTTGGAGAGGTTGTGTGCCAGCTCTGGGATTGGAATTAGGGCCACCAAACTCACAGTGGATCCAGACAGGGGACTGTGAGCACTGAGTGACCCATGCTGGGCTGCATGCTGGAGAGACATCCCTGGGGCACAGGGCTGTGCTGGACTAACACAGGCTCTGCTCTTCCAGCCCCTGAGCTATCTAACAGATATCTATCAAGCAGTGCACACTGAGGCAATCCTCCATCCTTTCCTTCCCTCCTCTTTCCTTCCCTCCTTTCTTCCACTCACTTTTTTTTTCTTTTATTGCTCTCTCTCTCTTTGTCTTTTTAGCATTTCCGCTGAAGAAATGAAGTTTGTTGTTCCACCAGCTGAGTAAATTTGAGGGCTTTGAGAAAAATAGTCTTTCTCTCCAGGTGGGTTCTTCCCCACATCTCAGCTCTGCTCACAGCCCTGATTTAAAATCTGCAGCCGGTTAACGAGCTCAGAGGAGACTCAGGCTTGGTGCAGAGGATCTCTTTACAAGCACAAACACACACACACTTCCAGATGTTTCATCTTTTTAATAAAGGTTGGACCTGTGTGGAAAGAAAGGCTTCAGGTTTGAAAACAACACAGCAGCCTCTGAGAAGAGTTCTTGGGTACCCACCCAGAGCTCTGATGTTGGGCTGGGGGCTTTGGTTTGTTCATTTGCATAATCTTGGAATATTATGCAGAATCCAGCCTTGAAAATTTCTTGTTTTCTTGCAAAAGTTGTCTCCAAAGGACTGAGAAAAAGCTGTGTATTAAATCAAAAACATTTTCCTGCCCACACCTCCCCACTGTGACCTCTCCCTGCACACTCACACAGACACAACTGCTTTTCATAGCAAGGCTATAATTTAACAGCTAATGCCTTGCATGAGCGCCACCCCTTCCCAAATTCTTCTGCTTTTCAGTTTCTATTCAGATTCAAAGACAGATTATTTTAACTCTACAGCCCTGGGAAGCTAAAAAAAAAAATAAAAATTCAACATTTGAAGAAGCTGCTGGTGCTTCTTTCCCCCTTTCTGTTCATATCCACACTATGTCAAGTGGAAGTCTATTCTTTCTGCCTCTGCAGACACAGAGACAGTTGGGAGCCCCATAAATACAAATCCTGAATTGGAACTTCCCATTTTAGACATGAGAAGGGTTTTGAATCTCAGGTAGCACCCAGAGACCAGACTGAAACAAATAAATTAATAAGCACCCTCTGCATTTACACCCACAGAACTGGTCCAGACCACAGCCAACGTACTTGAAGGCCCAATTAGCTGTCTGGGAGTTAATTAATTACAGGCAAAACAGGTCTGCAGTGCTAAGGCACATCCTTGATGCCTCAGACCAGCAACTGTGCCAGGCATTTTCCTGCCACAGTCACCAGTAATGGCCAGCAATGAGTTTGTTTTCACTTAAATATTGTTGTGCATCCAACAGTGAACGGAGGGAAGCTGTTAAAAAATACAGCTTTAGATACAGCCAACTCCTCTGCCTCTCTCAGAGCCAAATCCAAACTTCCCAGCCAGGCTGAGCAGCTCATACCTCTGCTTTTTAATGCTTGATTACATCAAGGTGGGGAGATTTGCACATAATTTTTCCAGCACTCTTTATGCTTTGCACTGGGCATGCCAAAGCCAAGCTGTGGGGTACAGCAGTGAGCCTGATCAGAATGAGATACAGTGCAGGGAGTTAGGAAGTGAAAAAAACCAGAAGCATCATAATCAACACCAGGTGTGGGCCAATTAAACAGTCGTTCCGGTGTGCTCACGGGAGGGCACTCACTCACAACTTACCCAAACAAATCCACGCTTAAAAACTCTCAGGAGTTCCACAGAAAAATCACATTTCTCTTCAGGGCTCTTTAAAAAATATCTGAGAGCACTCTTGTCTGTACACACCAGCTTTGCACACCAGCAGCAGCTCCTTCTCAGCCCATGAGAACTGATCAGCCTGGATTAATGTCCTGGGAAACACTTTTTCCTTTCCAAGAAGTCAAAGAGTCCTTCCCTTCCTTCAGCTGCCCCCTGCAATTCTCCTCTGCCTTTCTTCCAGGGCTGTTGGCTTTGCCTCACACTTTCAAAAGGCACCTTGGGGGCAGCCAGGTGTTCAAGCCTGAGTTATTTATAGGATCCAGGCACCCAGCTCTCGGGCTCCTTTGAAGCACTCCCAGGATCAGGGCTATATTTATTCCAAGCACACTTTCCCTTTGCTGCCTCGCTGTTTGATGTGGAGGAAGGTGCACTCAAAGCAGGCAGAGTTTCACCACGTCCCACCAGGTCCTGCTGCCCACTCCACCTCCACCCTGTCCTGGGGAGCCAGCCACACCTCAGCCCCTGTCCCTGGGTCCAGACATCCCTCCAGCAGCTGAGTCAAGCTGCAGGCACAGCAATGAGCACCCCACACCCTGCTGGGGTGCATGAGAACCCCAGGACAGCCTCTGTCCCTCCAGCCTGCTCATTGCCACGTGCCACCAGGGCATGGGCCCTACTCACAGCCCTGCTTCTGCCCCAAATCCCTTTTCTTCGGTGTGCTGGAGTGAGTTAACTTCATCTGGCTGATGGAAACCTGGCATAAAAGCTGACTTCACCCCTATTATCCACCTAAGTGCTCATGCAAGATACTTCCAGTCCTCCAGTTCCCTCTCAGGGTGTCCCTCCTACCTCCTTCATAGGCGGCTTCCACAATCCACAGGAAAATATTACATGGAACAGACCAGAAACATAGAACAAGGATTTCCAAGGGGTTGTTTTGCCCCTCTCCTCACCTTGCTGCCCAACACAAGCCTCAGTGCTTGCACCCAGCACTGCAGCACCAGCGGGAGCACAGACACCCACAGGTCACTCCTCTAGAGTAGCCAGGAAAGGACAGGTCAAAAAAAGGCTTAGCAGGTGGGACTCAGACCTTGGGATAGGATTTGTCCATCCACCATCCTGCATTTCAGTAAATCAAATCCTCCTGTGTGGCCTCCTGTCAGCTGCAGTTGAACCCTCTTCCCCTGACACTCCCAGGGCAATAAATCCCATCCTGAGGCTGACAGCTCCTCCTGCATGTGTAACTAACAGGCGTGGTGGGAGGAGGGGAAAGGGTCACCCTCTGGGGCTAGACAGGAATTCCAAGGCTGCCTACAGCTGTAAACAGTTATTGATTATTCACTTGGAAAGCCAAAGGCAGCGGGGAAGGATGCTGGCTGCACAAACCTTGGCAGGACAGGAGGTGCTGGACTGGCTTCATTGTCAGCCTGGAGGCATCTGGGCATCTGCTGATCTTTGACCTTGGCCTCAAAATAACTGAGCAGAGGCCCTGGACCCATGACAGCAGAGCAGAGCAGAGCCTTTCCTGAGTGCAGGAAGAGATGCACACACACGCCTCCCCTTGGATTCCTCCTGTTTGTGCTCCTCAACAAAATTACAGAAGACAATCATCTGGCTGTTGTCCTGCTTAATGCTGCTCGTCAGCTCAGTTTGAGCTTGGTGATTGTCATCAGGCAGGCTGTGGCTGCCTCTGCCACTTAGCATTAGGATTTATCACATCAAATGTCATCATCTTTTTAGTTTTTATTTTCAAGGGATTTTGGCTCTAACTATATCATCAGGGGGGAGGGGGGAAAAAAGTGTGTTTAGGATGAATGAGACTGCGTGAAAGCTCTCCTAAGGGTTTTAAGTTTCAGAAACAATACCAGATTAAAGAAGCAGCTCCCTGAGCAGCAGAACCAAGGAAACTGGATAATTTAAGGATTTATGTCTTAGGACTCAATGCCCCTTTAAAATTCCTGATGTCTATTAAGAGCTGAGCTAACACTACAGCCTGAGGTTATTATTAGGGCTCCTCTTCTTGTCCATCCATCTGTTTTCCTGACATCCAGAAGAATTTAAATTTTTTAAGACCTTGACCCATTTGCCAAGTTTGCCTGACACAAGCCCAGAGGTTTGGAAATTGTTATGTGGAGCCTGGTAGGTGCCTGGACTATCACAGACATCTCAATTCCTTAGAAAGCTAAGCTAGAACTCTTGGGTGAGGCTCTAGCACCTCCTATTGCACCTGGATTTTTATAACCCTGCATAGAGAGCATGTTCTGCTCCTGGAAAACTCCATCAAACTCGGGACATGCCAGGGCTGAGCAGCTGCCCTTGCTGCCAGCACAGCTCCCAGGGAGCTCCATGGAGAAATCCAGCCTGGTCCAGCCTGGAAGGATGATCCTGAGGTGGGATCTGCCGGGCACTCTCAGCAGGACTGTCTGTCACCAGGGCTGGGCAGGATGACAGATGCTGGGTGAGGCCGTGGCTGAAAGAGGAGAGAGGCAATATAAATGTATATCCATCAAACAGCCTGGCTTGTGCAGCCAATAGCACCAGAGATTAAATCAGTTCTCCTAATGCTCCTTTCTGCCATTTCCTCAGGGTTTTTGCATCCACTGTGGCTCAGAGTATGTGAATAGACTGATTACCTGCTGCTTGATTCTCTCTCCAAAACACCACCTTCACATCGCTTGTGCCAGCGAAGAAAATAACTCATGGTATAAAACCAGTTATAGATATTTTTATTATTATTTTATGGCAGCATTTCCATCATGGTGGTGATTGATCAGGCCTTTAAATCCTGTTCTGAACCTGCATCCTTCCTCAGCTCCTGCCACTGTCCATGTAAGTACCAGGAGTTCATATCCAGCAATTCTTTTCTCCTTCTTCCTGCCCATTCCTTTGACAGGGGCTGTCAGCAGAGGTTTCCATCTGCTTTCCAGAGCTGAGTAACTGGTTCATTATAAAGTCAACATGACAGGTTGTGGAAAATGGAATGAACACCTTTCCATAACCACTGTATTTATGCAAAGAGAGATCAGTCTGCAGGGGGATTGCTTCTTTTTGCAGATGTCCCTGAGCTGGGAAAACAGCATGGACCAGAGACAGCAAAAGGATTTTTGTTGTCAGTAGTTTAGAAGATTGCAGCTCCAGAGGGGGAAAAAAAAGAAAAAAAGTTGGACATTAAAAAATAAAGTGTGTGTTAGAAGAATTTGAAAAGATTAGAGAGAAAGTGTCTGATCTAAATAGGCAAGAGCAGTCGTGTGCTCAGACAGCTGTCTCAGTTTGCCTAGCTCTGAGTTTAAGATAATTGAGGTTTCATCAGTCTAAGAGGCTTGAGAAAAAATTTAAAAATAAGCAAGGGAGAGACAAGTTCTGAGACCCAGAAGCCTCCATTTGTGGGTTTGGTGAGGTCAGGTGGATTTGGAGGTCCCCACCAGGCACTTTAACTACAGCTCCATCTCTGTCAGGAAGCCCTTTCCCTTTGTAACGTGGCTGCAGTGTCCTGGGACAGCATTGGCCTTGCAAAGGGTGGCTGAGTAAATGCACAGCTGTGGGAAACAGGCAAATGAGAGAGATTTCATCCCCCTCTTACCTCAGCAGCTCCTCCCTGGCACTGCCCCTTCCACCCCTCTGCAGTGATCAGGGTGCAGCAAAGCCCAGGGGCAACTGGCAGCCTTTAGGGTTAATAAAATGATTCTGGAATCATGCTCAGGTCTGATTTTGGGATGTGCTTCCCTGTCAGCAGGGAATTCTGCTCATGTGTGAATTCCAGGTTAACACAGAGAGCTTTTTTGCTTGCCTGGATGGAGCTCTGAGCAGCCTGGGCTGGGGGAAGTGTCCATTCCATGGCAGGAGGTTGGAATGAGTAGGGCTTTAAAACCCCTTCCAACCCAAACCATTCTTGTTGTAATCCCATATCCTCTGAGCAGAGAGAGACACAGCTCTCCCAGGATTTTCCTGGGAAGCTTTGAGAAAGCTCAGAGGAAAAATGAAAACAATTATTATCTCAATCTCTGCACCTGGCAGGCAATCTGTGTTTGTCAAAGAAGTTTACAAGAAGGAGTTGTTGACCAATAGGTGAGAGAAGATTCCTAAAGGCCAGCTGCTTCTTAGGTCCACCATTGTTTCTATAAGAACTGTGGATATCTAATAATTAAGTGTTTTTTCATGCCTTCTGCTGATGGAGTGTCTGTATCACCTCTGTCTGTCTCCGATACCCCTGTGGTGATAATTGGTGACCCCTTCAGTGATACATCCTGTAATTCTGTGACCAGGGATCAAAGGCAAAGGGGCACTGAGTGTGGCTCATGTTTTTCAGAAGTACAGAAGTGTCACCATTATATTTTCTGGAAAAATCCCTTCACCAGGATTTCTCTCCTGGGAAGCTGAGAAGCCTCAGAGAAAAAGGAAAACAATAATTATCTGATTTGCTTCTCCTGTGTTTTGCTGTTTTGGAATGTGTTTGGAGATTATTTACCAATGGGTGATTCTTTCATTTGTTTCATGTGAATTGTTTTGAATTATTGGCCAATCAGTGCCAAGCTGTGTCGGGGCTCTGGAGAGAGTCACGAGTTTTCATTATTATCTTTTTAGCATTCTGTAAGTGTCCTTTCTCTATTCTTTAGTATAATTTAGTTTAGTATTCTTTAATATAATACAGTATCATAAAATAATAAATTAGCCTTCTAAGAACATGGAGTCAGATTGATCATTCCTTCCTGCCACAGGGCACCCCACAAATACAATGGCCAGTTTTACAAGCACTCATGAAAAGTTTAATGCATGTGTATCACTTTTACAGTCCTTGGTAATAAAGTTACTTCTATTTGCAAACATTTCTAAATCAGAACCTGCTAAAAGTTATTGCAGAAATGTATTGACAGATTGACCTGTCTGATGAGATTACCTAAAAAGGAACAGCACAGTATCAATGGAAGACCAATAAATAACATTTGTAACAATATTTCCTGCATACAGAGACTCAGGACCAACTGTTGTATCAAGAATACAAAACACACAAAACTTTTTTCTTCCCATGCATCTAATTACAGATAGCCAGGAATCCAACATCTGGGAGTCGAATCCCACATTTCAAGTCCCCACAAGAGCTGATGATGTTCCTCCCTTATGAAATATTATAACTGATTCAAAACAAGACTTGCAAATTTACAGAGGACAGCAAGGCACTAAATTATTTTTATTACAGTTAACTTGGAAATTCACATTCCCACACACCATTGTGCAATATTCTCACTTTCCTACAGAAAGTGCCACAAAGACTTCGAGGAATTAAGTCCTGAAAGGCAACTAATGAATTAATGACATTGAAAATTCCATGGACTTCAAATCCTCTTCCCAAACTGGCAAGGAAAAGGGTCTGAAAATGGTGAGATCATGAGGAGCTGAAAAAGAAGGAAATATCTACTTGATACAGCTTGTCCTGGGAAAGTCCTTGAAGTGACTAGCAATGTACGCCAGAACCTTGTCTTCGTAAAAGCCACAGTCAACCTCTCTGCAAGAGCAGGGGCTCTTTCTACAGGTGGAAGCCAGTGCTAATAAAACTTCAGAACCAGCAAGGTAACATGTAATCTAGGGCAGTGGGTTATGTGCCAGTGTAAACTGTCAGCTGGGCTTTTGCTTTCATTCTAGACCTTGAAAAATGCCTCTCTGTGTTGTCATACCCACAGGTAAAAGAACTTCTGAAAAATGCAGACATGCCAATGCAAGGAAAAAAAAAAATCTGTTCATATCAAACGTTTTTGTCACATTTGCAAGCCAAGCAGCACTGCCCCCATGCTGTTTCTTTTTTTAAACAGTTGCATCAGTAAGTATAATGTAGAACTGCAGGTAAAAGAGCAATACATTCCATTCTAGTCAAGAGTGAATGTGAATGTGAAGGATTGACTAAAGTTCTTTTACTCATCCCTCCATACCCAAACACTAGGTACAAACACCTTATTTGGGGGCAAAGAAGTAAAGTCACCTCCATTCCCTACACAGTTTATTTTTATTCTAAATACCAAACTTAGGTTGTGTGTGCTGCTGCTCACATATCACCTAGTCCACAGCATCTGGTAAAGTGAATGAGCTGCTTTTTGGAAGCATGATGCACTACAGAAGATTTTTGTGTTCATTTTCCCTGGGAAGAGTTAAAAGAGTTTTCATCTGAGTCAATTCTTTTAGTTTTAAAAGAACATTTTGAATTTCTCTAAACACACTTTTAAATCCAAGTAAATGACATACAAAGTATAGTCCTACTGAAAACCCAGATTCTAGTATGGTCCCCATATGACAGAGCAGCCTGTATGGGAAGGGAGCTAAACTCCACATAGTCTTGCATATTTGGGAAAAGCTGCTCAAGAAAATGGTTCTTTCTGGAAAAGGCTCCTTCTGTTTCTGCACAGTCAGTGCAGAAAGAACTCCAGCATCTTACTCCAAGCAGGAGCTGTGCCTGGGCTGAAGCAAGTCCTGAGAGTGGAACCCAGCCCTGATTCACATTCATGATGTCACTACAGGGCAATCACCACCCGTGAGATCTAAATCAGTGCAGTGTGATTTCCTAAAGCTCTCATGCTGGGCTAACATCACTAATTTTGAAGTGAGGAGTAAAATTCAAATGAGATATAATAATGTTGAACACTTCTGAAAATCCCTCTAATGACCTTGATGCTCAAGGAATATTGTTAAATTTGATCAGTAAATTCTGGATGTTTCTCTTCTCAAATTGGAAAGGGTGCTAACATTTTTTTTTCTTGAGAATCAAGTCCATTTGAGATGTACTAATTTACACACACGAAAACAAAGAGTAGACAAATTCACTGTCCGTCCTTCCTTCCTTCCTTCCTTCCTTCCTTCCTTCCTTCCTTCCTTCCTTCCTTCCTTCCTTCCTTCCTTCCTT
>JAYDZK010000051.1:6496805-6508508 GCA_034509185.1 Euphonia xanthogaster | reverse complement strand
TTTAATATAATATAGATCATAAAATAATAAATTAGCCTTCTAAGAACATGGAGTCAGATTCATCATTTCCTTCCTGCCATGGGGGACCCCGAAAATACCCCACAGAAGTGCCTGGTGTGCAGCAGGATTGGTGCCCTCAACATCCTGGGCATGAAGAGCCTCCAGCCTGCAGAGCACCCCTGCAACAGGACCCTGCTTATTCACAGGGCATGAAGTTCAACATGCAGTAAAATCTCAATTTCACAGGGATTTCACAGCTGAAAACATTCTCCCAGCACAAATAAATACAGAGGAGTTAAATCCTTGCATCGAGCACCACAGAGATCCTGAGAGTGACTCCCCACGCTGGAGGGAAGGGCTGTGCGTGCACCATGGAGTGGAGCTGTGGAGAGAAGGGTGGCTCAGCAGGGCTGCCCACATGGCAATGATGCTGCCACATTTTCTCTCAAGTTGTTTATATCTGAAATTGACACGTTTTAGTGGGTCTAAGTAGGATCATAAAGCCAATAAAAAGCAGCCCTGACATTTTTCCCCTCCCATGCTGTTTCAGCCACTGCAGCACTGACCTTCTCTTCTCTCTATCCAGTCCATATTTCAAAGGAAAAGAAACTCAAAAATCTTTTTTTCTTCTCCCCAAACTTTGCCAGTGCTTGAAATATTGGAAGACCTTTTCTGGGGCTAAAATGACCAATAAAAGTGCTACTTCTTCAGCAACTCCAACATTTCACTTCATTTTAAAAAGAAAGGAGATCTTAACCAAAAAAAAAAAAAAAAAGATGGGGAGATGTGTGTGGTAGGAACATTATCTATCTCAAGAAAACCAGTGTGGATGGCCTGTGAAATTGGGCTTTTATCACTCCAGAACATGACTATCTTTATCACTTAGACTTGATCACACACAAGAGATTTTAGCAAGTCCATAATAACTTTTAAGTCTCCCTGTCCTAAATCCCTTAAGGAGTGGAGGAATCAGCTCTACCTGACCATATCCATGGGCTTTAAAAATCCATCCAGTACCACTGCAGCCTCTGGCCACACAAGATAACACAAGTCAGACAGGGTCAGTGCTGGCAACAAGTCTGCTCTGAGCTACAGGGGATGGTGTCTGTGCTCAGCAAGTGTCCACGGGCTCTGTGACCCTCTAAAAACCCCAAAAAGGGCCTGATGTGTCATGGGAGCAATGGAAAGGACTGAAAACCAAGGTCATTGGTGACAGATTTTTAGTAGGACATCAATTCAGAGCAGCCAGGCATTGCTCTGAAGTGATGTGCAACTAAAAATCTGTTGCTCAGGAGGTCACTGGCCATAGAACCACAGAATCACAGGGTGGTTTGGCTTGCAGGGACCTAAAAGCTCATCTCATCCCACCCCCTGCCATGAACAGGGACAGCTTCCACTGTTCCAAGGCCTTGAACACATCTAGGCATGGAGCACCTACAGCTTCTCTGGGCGTTATTTTTCCCTTTTGGCACCTTAAACCAGTTACAACCCACCCAAGACCCTCTGGCCAGCAGAATCTGGCAGCACAAGGTGCTCCCAAGCTTTGCTGTGGGCCTGAGTCAAACTGCAGCATCAGCCTCTTGTCCCCTGAAATTCAGAGTGCCTCAGCTGGAGGGAGTTTTTTCCTCCACTCCCTCCCCTAAATACACTTCAAAGGGCAAGAAATGTGGTTTGCTGCACCTCGAGTTCACAAACATCTGCATTTTGGCAGCTGATGAAGCAAGGCTTGTCACATCCACCCTGCAGGTCTGCTGGTACACCTGTAAAACATTCTGAATCCTACTGAACTGGAGAGGTTGTGCTGACACACAGCATCAGTGCTGAATCCTTTTAAAGCTCTTCTGCTGCACCAGGTTTGCACCAATCCTGGCAGACACCTGTGAAGGGTTAAACCAATAAAGCAAAGAGGATGCCTATAGGCAGCCAGTTCATTTCCCAGTATCAAAGATATTTATACTTTCTCTGTGTCTGAGTTATTGTGATAAATATGTTGAGGTTGTTTTATTAGTAAGATAGTTGCTATCTCATGGAACTACTTGCTGTAATACAGAATTCATGAGCTCCTGGCAACAGACTGCATTAAACCACTTAACAGAGGTCACTTCTCCAAAGTTTAGACATTTACATTCTAACCACCAGCCTGGCTGCAAGCAGGGATTTATCCTCAGCTCCTCAGCCCCCAAGTGGAGCTGCTGGGCTGCTGGAGACAGTGGCTGTGTGTCTGGAACACCCCATGATGTCCTGCAGGACAAAGCCAAGAGCTGGTTTGCCCAGACCTGAAAATGACATTTTATTCCTATTCCTCAGCAAAATAATAAGCTGTACCCACAAGGTTAGAACAGCTACTTAACATGGCCTCCAAAAATGGGAGCAGAGCAGATGAAGGTGCTGTAAAAAGCCATAGGTACTGAGAGCTGGAAAGCAGGGATTGCTTTTTTCTGAAATCAGCCTCTTCAGGGACAGCAGCCATGACCAACAGAGCCAGCTCCTCTTGGGAGTCAGTCCTGAAGCCATTTCCTGGAAAAAAGCTGCCTTGGGAAGCACCTACAGCCTGCTCAGGTGGGAAACTGAGTCCCTAAAGCCAGGGCATAAAGAGGGGCTCCCCTCTGCCCCCTGATCCAGCAGGACACAGCCCCAAATCTCCACACAGTGGTCAGAGAAACCAAAGCTGCAGCGGCTTTGGTGCCTTCCACAAGAGTTTGCATTTCTTTCTGCCAGCCCTTTTCAGTAGCTGGTCCCCTGCTGTCACATCCCAGCTGGGACAGGCTGTTCAGAGGAGCTACCCCTACAGAATGCTGCCAGATGTGTCCCCTCTGGGCATGGCTGCTCACAGTCTGCATCTTGAGCATCACTTCCACACAGCCTCTGGCTGTCAGGGCTGAGCCTTCTCCAAAGCTGCAAAAAATAGGATTATTTTATTTATTTTTTAAACAAAAAGATCCATTTATTGGCAAAAGAAGAATTATGGGGAAGATGATAGTAATAAAACACCATTCTAAAGTCGGGCCATTATTTTTAAAGAAAATTATTAGTTCATAAAAATGCAACTGGGTAAATAATAGGTTAGTCCATCACATAAACACATTCTAAAAATAGCTTTATTGGATCTAAAACATCTATAGCAGCTCGGCTTATTTATCATTTTAACATATATCTATAGTCACAATGAATTTATTAAAATGTTATATCCCATAATCTGCCTGATCAAGCTCAGATAAATCGTTGTACTTTGAACATCTTGTTAACAAGCAATTAATCACAGCCCTGAGTGCAGCAAAGGAGCTAATTCTGATATTTACTGTTCTTGGTGGCATAGGCAATGCATTCTGCAGAGCTCTTGAGCCCTTCCTGATATCACTACCAGGCAGGTGTGGAATGTGGAGATGTCTCCCTTCATGCAAAAAAACCAATCTCGTCCAAATACCTTTGATACAGATCAGCACAAAGCCCCAGCCAATTCCCCCTGTACATTGTGACCTCCATGATCTGTATCCAAGTGCTTATTGGCAATATCCCTCTTCCCAGCACCACTTTGTTTTGAATATGTCTGAGTTAATGGATGGTCTGTGCATTCCAAATCCACTCCTCTCCAAGTAATGTATATACCAAAAAAAACAGTCTGGATAAGATACAGAAAGTCAATTTATTTCTAGGATCAAATGATGCTGGAGCAAATCCCTGTTGTTTTAAACCCCCCACATTGCTTTGAGGTTAAATACTGGCTTGATGCAACCTTGTTACTTAAGGTTTTGTTTCCCCTCTTTTTTCACGTGTTTTTAAATGAAAACCTCTCAGCAATCTCCTCTTTCTGTTCTAGTACTGTAAATAATTGATCACACTGATAAAACATTTTGGCTGGACCAAAGCAAACATTTACCCTCAATATCTCCAAAATCAATCCCAGCACCACTGAGGGGCTCAGCATGGAGCCAGTTTCACTGAGGCCATTAAGCCATCATTGTGGTCTGGGTATTTGTTTCAATAAATTGTTTGTGTTTGTTATCATTTCTTAGTAAAACTAATTAAGGAACTAATTGATTGTTTTGTTGTTCTGCTAATTAACTCCATATGGTGCACATCTCCATGGAGATACTGTATGAGTTATTGGGACTTCAGTGATTTAATGTGTCACCATTGGATGTGGGGACACTTGTTTAAATCTAAGCATCCTTTCTATTTAAATCTCCTTTGAAGATTCCTGCCTTTTCTGCCTTTCTCTCTTTGCTTAGAGACATTTTATGAACCCAGCTACAGAAAAACAAGCAGTTTGAAAGGCAAGGCTGCCAAAGATGGAGATGTGGTTAATTGCCATGAGAGGGCTTTATTCTGTGAATAAATGAGGAAGATGTCGGCAACTTTGCCTCTTTTGCTCCAGGCTGGTGAGAGCAAAATCTTCAGGTCCACTCAGTAGTCATCAGAGCAAGGGAGGTTCCTTAAATCAGTGATTCCACAGCAATCCAGCTCCTCCTCCAGCCTCTCTGCATTAAAAGCTAAGAAAGATTAGCACAAAAAATAAGTCCCCCAAGGAATCTCCTGAGTGCCTTCAACCATCCCTAAAATCAGGACTGGTGCAAACGATTCCCAGAAAAGCAATTAGTGGGGCTAATTTAAGTTATTCCACAGTCAGCATTTTCTCATGGGATTCAGGAGACACAGGATCAAATCCCACCTTGGCTACAGTGTCTTCATGCTGTACTTTATGTTAGCACATACCAACCATATGGTATCTGAAGATCCCCAGCATCTGTGTAGCACAAGTAATTTGTGTTCCTGTGACAGGGAATTTGCTCCTCTATGTTCCTGGCTATTTTTACCCATTGTAAGTCACAGCATGATGCCTGCTTTTGGGTCACAATGGTAAAAATTGAATCCAGGACCTCTGGTTTCAAAAAGCATAAAGTTTGTCTCTCAATCATCTCAGAAGTTTGAAGGCAGAGCCATCATTCTAGCAGAATAAATTAGTGTAATTATCCCCTCCACTGAGGCCAAGGCAGCAGTTGCTAAGACAGCACCATGGTCAGCTCACACAGACTCAGGTTTTACACACCCGAGAAAGCACACACAGAAAATTAGGTTCAAAACCTAATTTGTACTCCAGAGACATTTTTTTTTGGTGAATAAATAAACACAGCGGGGGGTAAATACTCAGAGCTCTCTTTAGAGGCTGGCTTTGATGACAGTGACTGGATAAATCCCTTCAAATTTCATCTGCAGTTGAGCTTAAGGATGATGAGAGAATGGACTGGACATAGAAGAATTGCTGTTGTATTTCAAGTTTTCAAGCTGTCTGGCTCAGATATGGAGGGCTGGATGCAAAAGCTCCATGTAAAAATGACTTCCCTGGGGTCTGGGCTTGATGATGCGAGAAAGCTTTTGATTTCCAGTGATCCTGAAAGCCACACTGGCAGCCACTGCCACTCCCAGGAAAGCCACCTGTGCCTGCAGAGGGGCAGATGAAAAGGCATCTCCTGCTCAGCTGAGTTTGTGGTGGAATACCTGGATAAAAAATAGGTTTGCTTCCTCACTCATGTTCTCGGTGAGGAAAGGAATTAGGAGGAAAAGGAGTTAGATCCAGAATGCTAAAACCCATAGTTAGACTTCCCTGTAACATCAGTTTTCCCAGTGCTTTTTTTGTTTCCTAGAGTCCAATTATTTAAGGAATTCTCAGAAAATTTCAGCTCCTGCAACCAAGTGAGAACTTGAATACAGGCTTTCTTGGTTTTTTTTTTCCTAAAGAAGTCCAGAAGTTCTGTGGGCAATATATGCATACATGTGTGTACTCCTGTATCTGTAAAAACAAAATCTCAGGATTCTTAAGCCAGGTTTATGTTTGGAATTTTTATCAGTATAGTCTGACTTAGGATACAGATCCGAGGGAACCTTTGGGACCTGAGAATATTAATTCCTGAAGCTGCCATATTATCTGGGACTGAGGGAAGGGCAGGGAGCAGCAAACACTGACTCTGACATGTGGAGAACTTGGCTGAGTCTTCTCCAGCGCACTCGTCTGTACTCAGTGGCTGCTCTTTCCACTGTTCTGTCTTCCAAGAGCCAGCAACAAACCTGCCAGGGCAACAACAAACCAAATCAGGACAACCAAACTGGCCCACTCTATCCTCAGTTCCACCTTCATCCAGTCTGCTTAGGGAAGGAAAGGTCCAGAACCACCAGGACCCTGCCTGGAGGCTGACACAGAGACAGGGAACAGAGGTGAATACTTTTTCTTCCTTGTGCTCTTTAGTATTCAGCCCTGACCTATTTTAGCCTTAAGCATTGCATGGTGACTGATGATTGCTCTCCTCTGGCCTTTGTTTTCAGCTTTCAGCTTGTTGATGTATTAGTGAAATGATGTTGTCTGAAGCACCTCTGCTGATCACGGAGGCAGCAATCAGCTCAGCCTGCAATGAGCCATTGAGACAGTCAGGCGGGCAGCAGCATTAGCCTGTCAATTCTGCCTCTTCCAACAGTTAGAACAATTCTGGTGAATTACAAGCAATAGAAAATCACTTTAGCTGCTCATTAGGTGGGAGACAGGATTGATGATAAATGCTCAGAGGCTTTGAAATGGCTTATGCAGACACAGTGTCCCTCCCCAGCGAGGTCCAGTTAACCCTTTTGCTGGTCAGGAAATAGTGGTGGTTACAAGCCAGGGACCTGCTGGGATCTGCTCGTGGATTGGCAAAAAAAAAAAAAGCCAACCCCAGCAGAAGCCACAGCTTCTAAAATGAAGGGAATCTGTGGGATTTGAACTTCCCTAGCTTATTGACCTGTTGGAGTGAGTCCAGAGGAGGATACCAAGTTGTTCAGAGGCATGGAGCAGCTGTGCTGTGAGGAGAGGCTGGGAGAGCTGGGATTCTTCAGCCTGGAGAGGAAAAGCTTTGAGATGACCTCATTGTGGCCTTCCAGTGCCTGAAGGAGCTACAAGATGGAGAGAGACTCTTTACAAGGGCCTGGAATGATGGGACAAGGGGGCTTCAAATTGAAAGAGATTGGGTATTGAGAAGAAATCCTTCCCTGTGAGGGTGTGAGCTCCTGGCACAGGGTGCCCAGAGAAGCTGTGGCTGCCCCTGGATCCCTGGAAGTGTCCAAGGCCAGGTTGGATGGGGTTTGGGGCAACCTGGGGTGGGGGAAAGTGTCCCTGCCCATGGCAGGGGTGGGATGAGATGAGCTTTAATGTCCCTCCCAACCCAGTCCTTCTATGAAGAATAACTCCATCTCACTTTTTGCAGGAATGCAGCATGAAGACTTTGTTTCCCATACTCTGCTCTATCCATCTGAAACACAGTGACTTCAGCAGCCTGATTTCATTCTATCCACACACACCTGAACTGTGCTTTAGATGCACAAAAGCATGTAGTGGATAATGGAGTGGAGAAGGTCTGTGGGAGCGAAATGATTGCCTTGCTTGGGGTTGCTTTCTCATGTGGAAGGAGACCCCTGTAAATACTCACAGGAATAGAAAGGCCTCTGGTGCTGGTGTTTTGTGAGGACAGAAAGTCCTGTAGCAGAATTGCAGGCTGCTGACACTGCAAGTCAGGGCATGTTGCAATGTCCTAGACACAAGTTTTGGAGGTTCGATATTCATAGTTATGGGAAAGTAACTCAATCAGAGCCCTTGAACCAGCAGTTTCAGGCTGGGCTCCTCACACAGGTCACGTCTCTCAGACCCAAGAGGTGAATTATTAGATAAATAGGAGAGGAAAGGATGGAAGAAAAAGGCAGCAGCAGGGGAGATTCTGATAAAATAAATGTACAGCTGCAATGATCTCAGTACTGGAACGCTCACACTCACAGAGTGGAAGCGCCATAGCAATGACCCTTGAACAGGAACCTGGAAAGGAGCAAGGATGTGGAGTGACTGTCTGAAGAGAGAGCAGACTGTCAGAGATGAGCAAAAATGGATCCCAACCTCATCAGGGGCACAAAAGGCTTCCTAGAGATGTGCTAGAAACGTGGGGCTGACTTGCAGCACTGTGTGGTGTTGGTACCTCACCCACCCAACACACATCACCTCACCTGAAATGGGCAATGACACAGGGGCCAGCCTGAACAGGGCAGCTTGCAGAGCTCAGCCCACAGAGCTTCTGGGATGGGGAAGCTCTTTGTGTGTGAGGACTGAATAATCCAGATCTGGCCCTGAAATTCTGAGCCTTCATAGACTAAGCTGCACCTCGGAGCACTTTGTCCCTTTCTGCTGCTATTTCAGGCAGCATGCTGGGGGACTGGTTCCTCCTGCCATGGCATTGAGAATGACAAAGCCTCTCTACAGCATTCAGGAGAATTGGATGGATGAAGGACAGGCAGGACAAAGGAGCTGATATTTTGAGAAGCTTCTTTTATTCAGATCAGGTCTTTTAACTTGCCCTCATGCCTTTGTTCCGCTGATTTAATGATTCCTTCCTCCACGCCTCCCCTCTATTTCCATTTGTGTGGATCAACTACAGCAGCAGGAAACTCTTTAATTGGCAAAAACATTTGCTCAGATGCAGAGGTCTGCAGGTACAGGAGCACATTCAATGAGGTTCTTTCAGCATGGAGGAGAAGAAATTGCCATACCTTGTCTACTGGCATTAGCAGGACCATTTTCTCCTCTTTGGATCTGGATTCTGAGATATCCACAACTGGTCAAACAGGCACTGCTGCTCCATTTTCTTTTCTATTTTTTTTTTTTAAATCAGGTATAGAAGGATGACACATGAAAGGAAGCTGGTCTGGGAATTAGGAGACACAAGTTCAGTTCCCTGTTTCACTGCAAGCTTCCTATTGGTGTCCCAATAAACTCTTTAATGCATCACTTGAGCATTTCTCTGCAAAGTGCTGTAAGAGACAAGATTTAGGAAAGTAAGATTAACTTTCAGCTGAGATTAAGCCACTAATTCAATACCTCACTGTGAATATGTCACTTGGACACCTAAGTCCCTCAAGCCATATGGTGTTTAACAGAATCTCAGCTCTATCCCCTCACAAGCCTGGTCCTTGGAGTGACTATTCCCTCATCACCCCCACAGACACTTCTGTACCAGGCTGGAGAAATGTGAGGCTGCTTTGCTGCAGCCTGAGGCTCTGGGGTGCTCTGGTGGGCCAGGAACAGCTCAGAGCTGCAGCTCCTGAGCTCTGCTCCGTGGGCAGCAGCCAGTGCTGCAGGTGACTGATCTCTGTGTTTACAGAGCAGCACCTCTCACCAGGCTGTGCTGCCTTTGCCACCCAAGCAAAGGGCTCACCCAGGAAACTGGGAGATAATGAAGTCAGCAAGGGACAAGATGATGCTTTGGAGATGGGTATCTCCATGGCAATCAAGAGCAAGGGAATGGGATACACCTGGAACACAGACCCGCCAGGGAATTGTGCTGTGAGACAGCCAGCAGAGGGAGGCAACTGATGCACAGGGTGACTTGATAATTCCAGCAACTGAGGGACTGGGACAACTTCATACTTGGGTTGATTCATACACTGAGGTGTCATAAAAAGAATCAAACCCAATATTTTGGTCCATCCATGCAGAGCTGTGACAGCTACACCAAGAATACTGATACATCAGGACTAGGAGGCCTCCAGTTGAGCTGGTGTTCATGCCTGTAACAAATTCCAATTCTGCATTCAGATGGACAGAAGCCTGTAGGAGAATATCAAACTTCCACTAAGACCTCTTTAAATAATAATTACACCGTAGCAGTGCTGTGAAATCTGTTATTAACCTGAGGCCAAAGGCCATTCTGTTAATCAGTCAGGGCTCATTCTATCAAAAGAAGCTGGGGCTGATTGCTGGTCTAATCATAGGGTGACAGCAACTGTCAGACATGACATCTCTACTAGAATAAAAACAGCCCTAAGGGCTCAACTTTGTTGTGGGGGTTACAAGACAGTGGCTCTTCTGCTGAGGGATTTTGTGTTGGGCATGGCAAAGTGACACTTCCATGACTTATCCATGAGGTGGCTCCTGGGCTCTGAGTGGAACATCTCCCTGCCCCGAGGGCTACAGCAGGAAGGAGAGCGTGACAGGAGCACTGAGTGATGTGTTCTCTCACAGGGACACCTGTTCAGGTGCCTTTCAGTGCCTCTGCCCCAGTGACAGGAGCACTGAGTGATGTGTTCTCTCACAGGGACGCCTGTTCAGGTGCCTTTCAGTGCCTCTGCCCCAATAGTTACTGAGAGTTGAGAGCAGTGGAAGCAGAAATCAGCTGCCCCTCATGCCCTGCCCTTGCTTCTCACAGCCCAGGACTTATCCCTGCCTTCAACAACCAACACAAACTCTTAGCTCAGGCCCCAGGCAAGCTCCTGCCAAGGAAAGGAAGAGCCTGTTCCAGAGCACAGAATGAGGTGAGGATGTGGAGGAAAGAAAACCAAGAGTAAAGTGCCTGAGAGCTGGGAGGGCACAGAGTTACTGAAAAGCAAGAAAAATGGGGGGGTTAGGCTGGGGGGAGGCAGTTGAGTTGTAAAGGCACGTCAGTGTGCAGTTGAAGGAGAGAATGGACTGGCTGCTCCATTATAAAGCAGGTTGTGCCCTTGAACCAGCACATTTCCACCTGCCCTGAATGATCTCCAGGTTCACCAAGCAGAGGCTCGAAAGGGAAACTATAGCAGCTCCATGGTCTTCACCTTCAGCTGCTTTATTGAAATTCTCTCCACCTCCCCTCATCTCCTGCTTGTATTACCAGATTACCCAGCCTCATATTCATCTGTCTCAAAGAGATTAAACTGTCCCCTGGAAAAGGCCATCATGTCCTGGAGGAGGAGATCCCATCTCCACTCCATGCCCCAAGAAACAGAGTCTCTGCAAAGTTTTTCAGATTCTTAAGTCCTCATATAAGAAATAAGAAAGAAGATAAGAAATCTTCTGGCTGGAAATGAGAGCAAAGCCTCAGGGACAGGTGCCAGTAGATCCTGCCCCATGTGGCACAAAATCCCATTGGCATGGGGAAGGGACAGTGGGGCAGGGAGGGATCACCAAGCCCTGACCAGAGAGGTGGAGCTCAGCATCTTTGCAGGCTCTGTGGGGCAGGGCTGGATTCTTGGGGTTCAGATTGAAGGGAGGAAAGAATGAACACCACTGTGAGGTACAGGATACGGGGACTGCTGCCCATGGCTTGGTGAGAACAGCAGCAGCAGGCACCTCCCGGCCATGCCTGGGTGTCAGGAGCACGCAGCCACACTGCTCCTTCTCTCTGCTCCTTCTCCCTGCAGCTTTAGCCACGCTCCTCATGTATTGCTGACCTTGTTCCCCAAGATTGTCTGCAGCCTCCAATCTCTGCCTCCTGTTCACAACAGCAATTTCCTTCCCCTTGCTGAGGTCCAGTCCCTGTCAGTCATCCCTGACCTCCCCCTTTTCCCTCCCCTCCCGGGTCACACTCAGCTATACCAAGCTGCATATAAATCTCAGGGTTTGGGTTATTTTCTCCCTTCTCAGATCTACACCTTTGCTCAAACTCTCACTATCACCCTCATTTTATCCCCACTCTTGACAGCAGAGCTTCACACTCTGTCCATTGCTTGGCAGCTGTATTACCAAGGTGCCACTGACAACCATCTGCACCCTGCCTGCTGCACTAGCCTGGCTCCTGGCTGCTCTCCACAGCTCCTGAGCATTTCCAGGGTCACAGCCTTGTTTCCTGAAACTATTTCAGCAGCTCAGGAATGCTCCCACATCCAGCAGCACAGCAGGAAGCATCCCTTCCATTCCCTTCCCTTCCCTTCCCTTCCCTTCCC
>JAYDZK010000051.1:6462805-6479987 GCA_034509185.1 Euphonia xanthogaster | reverse complement strand
AGAGCTCAGCATCCCCTGATGTGAACCCAGACCCACCCACTAAAGCAGCACAGAATGTGAAACACAGAAAAGCTGAAACCTGAGGCATCACCCAAGCACCACATGCACATGCTTTGTGAGCACATCAGGGATGGTGATTACACCACTTCCCTGGGCAGCCTGCTACAAATGAACCACAAAACCTCTACACCCACGTCCCAGGCTTGTTCCATTCTCCCTGGATGCCTCCTAGTCCCCAGAAAAGGCCAGAGCTTTGTGGTGCTGCAGGCTGAGGAAATCAGAGCCAGGCTGCCAGCTCAGCTCCCTCAGCCTCTAACAGATGCAGGTAGCAGCACTGGTCCCTGTGATGTCACCCAGGATTAGCATGCTGATTAACAGCTGGGCTCTTGCCATTCTAATAGGCTCTAAATACCTCTCCTAGGAGCTCCTAGCAGGAATTGGATTTTGGAAGGGATGGGAGGGGATATTTTGTATTCACAGGGTCTTCTTCATACCCATTGGGCATTCAGTAATTCCCAGTAATTGTCCTACACTTTATACTTAAAGCTCATTGTTTTCAAAAAGCATTTCATTGGCAGGGGCTGATGCAGTTTCTGTCCCCCATTCCTGGCTCCCCCTTTTCCCTCTTGAATTATTGATCTTTCAGCAGAACAGGATTTGTCTTCATTATACGTGAGCTGCAATCACCACAGATATTAGTGTAAGCTCATGGTGCCAGATTGATTAGTTCCTTGCATATGGAAGCAGGGGGTCCCTCCCACTTTATCAGGGATCCCCAGAGCCAGCTGTTCTTTACAGGACAAAAAAAATGGAAATTAGATTTCAGTTAAATACATGAGAAATTAGATTAGATGTTATTATTTGAAAATGTCAAGCTTGGGGAAAGAGGATTCCTCAAAGGACTAAACAAAAAAAAAAAAAAAAAGGTGTTTTATGGAAATACTGGCATCACTCTTTCCTTCAGTGATTTCCAAGTGGGGAAAACTGGACTTTCCCTTCTCACCACTCATGACCAAGAGATCTAAGAGCAATCCTCCTCAGCAGAGTGCAAAACTAAACAGTGATAAGAATAAAAATCCACTCACCCTTAGGGACCAGAACTGCATTCCCAACAGCCTTGCAGCATCGCTCCTGCTGGTCTTTGCTTGTTGCAAGCAGGAAGTTCAAGAGCTAAAGATTGCCAGGGACAGATGTTTTTCCATCAGAACCCACTGGAGCTGGCGTGCAAGGGAACAGCAGGCATCAGCCAGGCTTGCTGAATAACTTCTCCTGCAGTCACAGGCATGTGGGACCAAAGGGGATGAGAAATGTGCATCAGGGCCACAAACCCCTCACAGTCTGGGCCACCAGGAGCACTGGCTGTGGTGGTGGCAATGGCCAGGCAGCAGCACCACACAGGTGCCAGGTAAAGCACAGCAGGCTCACCCAAGTCATGGACATCCCACACCTGGGGACCCCACAGCATCCCATTAGTCCTTCTTCACCCCAATCTTCTTGGTGATGGGGGCCCAGAGTTGTCCTTCTGGAGGTGCCACCTTTATACAGTCCACGTTCTGGGTGGCTGCAGATGTTCCCACAGCTTGGGCTGCCATGGATCAAGCAGTGGTTGCCTTTCCCCTCCCACAGTGTGCACAGCAGGAATTCTTGTTTGGCATGCTAAGCCAACCTTCACCTCCTTTAGGCCTGGAACTAGCACCTTCCTGTCTCAAATTGCTCTCCTATGTCAAATTCCTGCTTTGGTGGCTCATCCTCCTGTGGCCTTGACATGGTTTGAGACAAGCACCTGCATTCTTTAAGTCCTTTCCAGGTCCCAGCCTCTTGCCTTGGGCTCCCAACCCTAGAGCTCATCCTGGAGCTGGCACTGCAGCCACCTGCACTGAAAGGATTCCTCAACAGCTGGAAGGTCCCAAAGACAAACCTGACCTGGGATTCACGAGGAAACAGGTTGGCCCCCACCTACAGCAACCAAGTGCAGGGAGAGCTCAGCACTGTCCCATCCCCTGTGGAGCAGCTGCTGCAGGGGGTGACTGAGCTGCAGAGTCATCACAGGACTTTTTTTTTTTTTTTTCCTGAGTCTTACATGAAGAATGACAAGAAACAGTTTTTTCCCTAAGGAGAAGTCTGAGAGTTTTGACATTGTGGCCTAGTGGTAAAAAAAAAAACCTTACAGATTTTTGTTCTATACTTAGATAGTCCACAGAGCCAACCCAAGCAAGCCCACTCAACATCTTGTATCCTGATTGACAGTTTGCTTTCTGCTTGGAAAGCTGTAATCAAGGCTGTTCCTGTTAATTCCAAGCACTGCTGCAAACGTCATGTTCTCTACCCACCCCTCTGACCCCTTCACACTTTCCTCTGTCACCTTCCCTCAGCTACTTCCTATCTATCACCCCTAAAACAACTTGTTTCCCTCTCAAACCCTTCGTGGACTGTCAGACTAAACTGAGATAAGATAAGGTTTAATCACACTGGTTATTTTAGATAGATCCAATTTCAGCTAATCAGAGTCAGTTATTACAGAAAGCTGCAGGTTTATTTAAGTAGAAATTAAGCTATACAGCTAATGTTTCTATTATGAGGACTCTTGCAAACAACTTGGTAATAGGCTGTTAGCACTTTTATATTCATAGCCTCTTTGGCCTGGAAGAAGAAGATGATTAACATATGTAAAAGCTCCAAATGATCAGCATCCTTGATGCTGATTCAAAGAACCTCCGAAGAGCCATTCCTCAGAAATGTCCTTTTATAACCCAAACCATTTAATTTACATATTCATTTACATATGTCCCACAACACTTTAAAAGTTTCTTGTTGGATTGGTTCAATAGCAATTCATTTGTATTTATCTCACTTCCACATTTGTAACATCATTAGAGTCACAATGAGCTTAAAATACTGTAACAAAATCCTTGGTGTCAGAACAACCCCACCTCAGAAATGTCTTATTAAAATTCCTCATCACTGAGTCTCAAAACATCTTCTAATCATATTCCAGTGCAACAAATTAGCAAATCGCAAGGTTGTAGCTCACGTTATCCAATTAAATGAAAATGAAGGACTTTAGCTCTGTCAAAGACAAATTATTCCTACTGCTGCTTCCAGCCAACTTGGCCTCCAGATTCTGGTCATTTATACCACCTCATTTATGGAGAGACATGGTACAGCAGTGAAGACACTTTGCTCCAAGGGCAGTGCCAAAGCCAGCTTCCCAAATTCCCCATTTTTCCATCTCCCTTTCCTTCTGGAGCCCCTGAGGTCGTTGCTGATGGAGCAACCACCCCAACGAGGTGCTGGCCTGCCAGCAGAGCCCCAGTGTGCTTCAAGGTTCATAATAACCCTTCACTTCTTCAAGCCTCCAGCCCTCAAATAGCTCTCATGTTTTGTCAGTCTTTCCTATTTATATTACAAGCTCTCCAGAGACTCTTTATTTAGAAGGCAGCACAATGGAGCCCCAATTCCCTCAGGAACACAGGTGACATTCCTTTCTTAATCACCATGATGACCCTTTCATTCCACATCCTGATCCCACTGTCACACACAGGCTTTATTTTTGGAGACACTTCACACACGTCAAAGGTGGTTAAATGGTTTTTATCATCATCATCATCATCATCCTGGCAGAGGGAAAGCTTGCTACCATACAAGGACAAAGTCTGCCAGGAACAGAAAAGCTGCTCAGGAACCTTCTCACTTTTCCAAAGCTAACAGTGTCACTGACAAAGGCATTCACAGGTTCCCTCTGCAATGGGCTGGAATTAACGAAGGGGTGAGTCATTTTTCATTTGCAGAATTTTAATGACTGTCATCATCAACAGCATTTGCATTCATTATTCCTTCGTGACATACCAAAGAGCAGGAGAAATTTTTGCTCTTGGAAAACCACATCACTGCAATACAAGCTGTGTCAAGGCCTTAATATTTATTTGAATTGTTCTTGGCACGCTTTTTTTTTCTTCTCAGAGCACCATGAAGCATATAATTACTGAAATAAATATATAACATGCATGTCTCTATAAAATAGTGTAAATATACCACAGAACCAATCATCTCTACACCATAAATAGTTTTCCATTGAAAGATTTCATGGGTAGAGTTTTCTTCCCTTTTCAGCTGAGTGGCTGTGGGGCTTGGAAATCTGCAGCAGACTGAAAATCCATAGCCAGGGTTTTCAAAAGAAATAAAGGATACAGATTATGGTTTTTTTCATGGAAGATTTGGGGTGTCTCCATGAAGAACCTACATTTTAAAGTTGCAGATACCTCAAACACCACTTCCAGCATGTCCCCAGGTACAAAGATGAGGTGGGAGCCACTTCTGCAGAGCCATATCCTGGCAGTGAGCTGAGCACCACAGGAAATATTCCAAAGAGGTTTGCCCCACATTTTCCACAGCCCCAGTTTGGAGAGGCTTCCCAGCAGAGCAGTCCTGGCAGCCAGTTCTGCTCCTGGTTTCCCTGGGGAGAATGATGGCAGATGAGTCAGCTCACACCAAGCAAGAGAACAGCTTTTCTGATTTAGATTTTCCATCAATAAGAGCTCAGAGAGCAATACCTTGTGCCAGTTGGGTCAACAGCAGATTCTGGAGTGTTCTGGTTTTTCATTATTTGATAAAAGAGATAAACCTCATCCAATACTTACCCAGCAGAGGGATAAAACCCTCTCCAAGGAAATTAAACACTCATGCTCTGACATCTGTGAGGGGAGACACAGGTAGGACAGGGGACTGTCATTGTCACTCCTCAGACTTCAGCAGCCCTCAGAGCAAGGAGCACAAAACTGGGACCAGGAGCTGCACTTGTCCCTGTACCCTTAGGGAATCTTGATGGATTTATTTATTATTTATATTATTATTATTATTTATTTCTATATCTTAGGGTGGGAAAGCCACACTTCTACTATGTAAGTCTATATTTACTGATGGGAAGCTTTTTTCCCTTTGGTTTCAATCCTGGCTATAGCAGAGCTTTGCTTTCATTTTGGAATATTCCTGGCAGTGTAGATTTTCAGCATAATAAACCTGAGCTACAGAACTGACCTGTCACAGATCATTGCAAACCTGGCCCAGATTTTAAACCCATCACAAAATAGTGAAAGACTCCATATTTTATCTTTTATTCTTTTAAGCACAAATATAATTTATTGCATTCTTTGGTAGCCCAGTGAACACAAGCATCAGGAGCAGCAGAGGTTCCATGTAAAACAATTGGGGGTCTGTCCTCCCTAGGCCAGCACTGCCTGTGTTTTATGTGGTATTTTAAATTCTATGTTCTGTTGATTTTCCCCAACTAATTAGAGAGACATTTTATGGTACCAAAGAGACATTTTTTTCCCTTTCAGTCCCAGACCTGCCAACTCCCTGATTTCTCACCCTTATTTGATCAACAGGGAAAGTAATGACAAATTGGCCATTTACAATTCTCCAGGTGAATCCTCCATCCCTGGGTGTCTCTAACTAAGCCAGCCTGTGTCAGGAATTCCTGATGCCATCTTTTGAAAGCACTTACAGAGCAAAGCTTGCAGGAAACAAAGCACTAAAAAGCCATATTTTATACTCTGCCTCCTCGTGCAGGACTCACACCCACGTGGAGCAGCATTTAACAGTAGTTATCTCTACTCTATTGAAAAAGGAACTTTCCAATTTTCACTTATGTTAATACAAAACCTAATGTCCTGTGGAAGCTGATGTGAGTTGTGCATGCATGAATTATTATCGATTTCCTTGCAAAGACTTATCTCTGGACTACAAACAGTCTCAACATAAAAGTAAAGGTGAAATACTCTCTCCAATGTATTACACAAAAGGAAACTATTTCCATTCTTCTGTGGGTAAACGGCAGGATATTGCTATGATACCCAGTTAATCCTTTTGGATGAGCATTAGATTTTTCTTGGCACAGAATCTTGCACTACTCTAAAAAAATTTTTTTAAAAAAGGGAAAAAATGCTGTTGCCAAGGCATTAAGCAAGAAAATGTTGAATGCTATTCTTGCAAAAGGAGCTTGAATAAACTATCATTGCACAGGATAAAGTGGAAAATGCATGAGTCAGGCTGAGCCCCTCTGTATCTGCTGGGGAGAGGCACACCCAGCAAGGCTCTGCCTGGGGCAGCACAGAGCAGAGATGGAGATGCTGTCCTGGGAGCTGCTCCCACGGTGGCAGCTTTGTCTTTTGGTGGTGACTCAGAGTTTAGGCTTTGTCAGAAAATAATTATTCTGCCCACCTAGGGAGAACTTTGATCTTTACATGAATACCTCTAAACTGTACACTTTGCACATCATGTATACCAAAGCAGAAAATAATAAATGATGCTACAGAACTTCCCAGGCATCTGTGTCTGCCTTCATTATGTTTCCAGTCTCCAGTGTGGGGGGTGCTCTGAGGGTGGATGCCAGCACATCCCCAGTGCACTGGGATTTCATTTGTTGGTGCTTTCCATTGCTCATCGCAGTAGTCTCCATGTGAAGCCTAAAGGGAGTTCTGTGTGCATGTGAGGAGCCCAGACCAAAGCAGACACAGCCACAGGAAAGGGGAGAACAGCAGCACACGGACCCAGGCCCATCCAGCAGTGCATTTCCATTTCTGAGCACAAAGTTTGTCCATTTTTGTCTCTCTGCAGCTCCAGACTGGGAAGTTACCTTCTCCTCCTCCAGCACTGCCCCACCAGGGCAAGCTGTAGCCATGAAGAAGGGATTTTCCCTCAGTGTGAGAGAGTTGAGGCTGCTCAGCCTGGAAAAGAGAAAGGGAGACTTTACAGCACCTTCCAGTGCCTGCAGGGGGCTGTGAGACAGATGGGAACCCACTTTGTAGCAGAGCCTGCTGTGATAGTCCAAGGGGTAATGATTTAAAACTAAGGAGGCACTGGGTGCCCAGAGCAGCTGTGGCTGCCTCTGGATCCCTGGAAGTGCCCAAGGCCGGGTTGGACAGGGCTCGGAGCAGCCTGGGACAGTGAAAGGTGTCTGGGCTGGAATGGGATGAACTTTAAGATCCCTTCCAACCCAAACCACTTTCTGATGTTATGATTCTATGAATACTGAGAGAGGACTTACATTTCCTCTGGTTTTACCTTGAATGGAAAAATCTGATTTTAAAGCAGCTGGCCAGGAAGGCGTGGGGACAGCAGCCATGGCAGGGAGGAACATGTAGCTTCTGATTTTATGTTCAAACCAAGCCTGCTGACTTACTGAAATTACCATCCATTTGCACTGCTGTAAATGAAATCCAAAGCAGAGCTGGAGTTAATACATGGGCTGCTCTGATACCACAAAGCTGTCATTGTTTTTACCTCCTCTATCACAAAGGCACGTAGCTGCACAGGATCCCCAAATACCCTGTCTTCTGTTCAGTACAAGGAAAATGAATTCACCCTGATCACTCCAGCAAACACTACACCTACTAAGGCACATATTTAATCAAATAATTAGGAGAGGTGCAGAGGAAATGTGTGCTGAAAAGATAATGTTGCACTTTAAAGGATTCATTATTGGTTATTACATTTTACACAGAATGTCATTTTCTTTACGAGTTAAAGAAAAGGTGAAGGTAGAAAAACAACATCCTACTGACTAACTGCTCCAGCTCCATCTAAATTACAGACTGTTGAGGACATGTCTGAGAGTGGAGGTGCCACCTTTCAAAGGAGCACTGCCATTATGTTGCTAACATTTCACTATCTGATTTTTCCCTTCTCAGAGTTATTCTCTACATGGGAGCACTTGGGCACAGACATGCCTGGGCATTGTGACAGAGCACTTATGCCCTGTAAGTCCCAGAGCCAGCCTGAAGAGCATGTGGAGCCCACAGGAGGGTGGAATCAGAGCCTGGGACACAGGGGAGAGCATCGCCATCCATGGGAGCACGCTGGGGAACTCGAGTGCCTGGCAAGGACCAGGGAAAGGGACCAAGGCAAAGTGCAGGCACACAAAGCACAGCAGAAAGGAGGGAGGGGCAGGAGAAAACACTGTTAAATGCTGACAGCCAGCAGTAGCTTTGATTTAACATGATGTAACTTAAAGAAAAACCCAGCCTGCAAAACAGCTGAAAATCTTTCCCTGGGTTCCACAAACTCACCGTCAGCTCAGGAGTATTATAAAGTGAGGAGACTAACAAATAGTTAAAAAGAACACCTATAGAAAAGCATCTGCTGCTGGTTCTGCTGGTAGTATTGAGATTTCCTGTCAGCCTTTACAGAAATTCTTCAGGAGTCTGACAGGATTAAGAGGATTAATACATTAAAGCATTATTACAGCTTTCACAGGGGATTTTCAAAGACTTTACACAGTGATCTATTTGTCCTGTTACATAGAACGAGCATTAATAGGCTGATTGAGAAGAATCACTGCAATCAATAACCTTAATTTTGGTAAACATCTTCTGCCATCAGGAGCAGGAGCTGAGGTCACCAGCCCTCCCACAGCGTGCACTTCCATGGAGCTGCATGAACACATTTTTGGTGCATGCCAAAGGTTGGCCTGGGTGGTACAACCTGCTCCTGGCAGGGAGAGATTTGTTAACACTGAATGATGGAGTTTCCCAGTTCCTGTGGAGTCCTGGCTGAGTCATGGCAAGGATTGCAATGCTCAGAGCCCATCCTGCCACGGGATTGCCAAATGGCTCCCCTTAGAGAAGGGAGTTTTTGCCTTAATTAAAAGTTTGTGGGTAGGTGCGTGGCTGTCCCTTGCTGGGGTGCTGCTGCTCTCCTGCTGGAGATGATCTCTGTGTTGGGACATCATGAAATTAAATTACCCAAAGCCACTCACTTCTTCTTTATCCACAGTAATAACACACCTTGTTTTAGAGCCCACCTGGAACCACTGGATTGCTCAGGTGGCCCATTTTCCACCAAAACCATGCCCTCCTTGAGTTTCCTAGTGACCAGATCCCTCATGGAGCATGCAGCAGGACACTTAGGGAGGCCACAGTTTGGGCATTGTCCTTGTGGTACATTCCTGCTGTGACAAATAAAGGATAAAGAGTGACATCATGATGTCCTCTCCCCTGCACTGCCCAACACCAGCCTGGCTGGGCTGACCCTGATCCCTGACCCTCATTCCTCCATCCTCCAGCCACTCAAGCCCTAATTTATTTCAGCATCATAAGCAGCACTTTTCCTTGCTGATCTCACAGGGACAGGGTCTGCACCCCCCCAGCATGACTCTCTCACCCTCCTTTGCACTTCCCTAGGAGCAGTTTCACACCATCCCTCAGCAAAATCTTCAGGGTTTTGTTGAGAAACTTCCCCTTCAAAAATTTTCACAGGATAAAGGGCACAACCTCTCCCCTCCATCTCATTCTCTGTCTGCTACATGTGAGTTTTCACAATATTTAGGCACGGAGAGGAAGATCCTCATCTGCTGCAAATCAGCATAAATAGTCCAGGTGAGGGTCAGGGCAGCATTTTCTACTAAAGTGTATCCTGAAATAGAGAGATCCTCTTAATCCCACGGGCTCTGCTATACAGAAGAATTGGATTCCAAAGCTTTTCTTTTGCCTTGTGCTTTTGGGAAAATACAGAAGTCACAGTCTTTGCTTGTGGGTGTCCTGGATTTTCCAGCAGTACTTTACTTAACTAGCCCCAAGTAGACTCACATCTACCAAATCCACAGACCTCAAGGGATCCATGTCCCTCTAAATTAGGAAAAGAAGCATTAGCCTTGGCTTTCAGATCAAGACCTAAAATACAGAAAAATTAAAATTGAGATTTTTTTTTTCTGAGCTAGCCCAGATATCCCATTCTCAGTGAGATATGACAGGCATTTTCTGTATAATTTCCCCAGACTCTTCTGAAAACCCAGGCTCTGAAATCTCTCAAAGACTGTGCAGGGGTCACTCACCTCACACCCATTATCTTCTCCAAGTGGCTGCTTAGCCATTGAGTCTAGTCTCAATTAAGAGCTATTAATGAGCTACTCGTAGCAGTGAGATGTATATTATTGTATAAATGTGATTGGCAATTTTGGGATGCTGTGAAATGCAAGGCTGGCTCTGTGAGGAAGGTTTCACACTGAGATTTCAGCACTGCCATGCCAGGCAGAAAAGAGTTTGTTACCCTGCAACAGGTTAACATGCTCAGGAGTTACCAAAGCTTTGAGGAAGCAGGAGCCTGGTGGGTGGAGGGTTAAAACTAATTTGAATTTATGCTGGGTATCAAAGATATCCATGCAGGGAAATGCTGCAGCTGGAACAGAGTATCAAGATAAAAATAAAAAAATAAAAAAAAAAGAAAGGAAAAAAGCCCAAGAACTTGTATTCCCAAATCAGCATCTTCTCCCCTGACAGTTTTCTAAGAACATGAGCTTTGTCTGAGAGCAGGAGGCACAGGCACATGATTAAGCAGGTGTTGCAAATGGCTTGCCAGGCAGATAATGGAGAATCAGGGAAGCCTCTTGGATCTGACCTAAGCACAGGTAAACAGAAACACAGCTTTCTTTTATTCCTCTCTTTCTCCATGATACTGTGCTACCTCTACCTTTGATTTTACAAAAGATCTTTCCTTTCATGTTTGCTTTTATTTTTACTTCTTGATTGGATATTTGGCCCCTCTCCCAGAGTTCAGCCTCAGTTCTCCAGAACATCTGGACTGCAGAGGTGGCAGGCTTTGCCTGTGCTGAGAGAGGCACTGGCTGGGACTGCTCCTTGCCTGGGGGAGTTCAGGAACACCAAATCCCTCTGGATCACCCCTGGCCACAGCTCCTCTTCCTTTAGATTTGTGACTCAGGAGAAATTGTTGTATTTTACTGGATTCCATAGGAATGGCAGCATGCACAAGTCAGGGAACCTTTTCCAGGGCCAAGGTCAAGAGAGGCTTTCCAAAATTTTTCCTCTCTCTTATGGAGTCTCCTTCTCTGAGCTATTCAAAACCTGCCTGGATGTGATCCTGCTCTAGGTGAGCCTGCTGTGGCAGGGGCTGGGCTAATGAACTTCAGAGATCCCTTCCAGCCCCAAGCACCCGCTGTGATCCCACCCTTCAGCCACTGAGTCACTGTGATTTGCAGCCCCTGACATGGATAAATGTTGGAAAAGCAGCTCTAGCAAGTGGCTGCTGCTCCTCCTCTCCGTTCCGAGATCTCCTATCAGCCCCTCCACACAAACACTTGTATAGTTTGACAGGATTAGAAGGATTAATGTGTTAATGCATTATTAGAGCTTTTATGGGAGATTTTCAGACTTTGAGAGTGAGATCCATTCGTCCTGTTACACAAAACATACAGTAATTGTCTTAATTGCTTCATTGTGAGTAGGTAGTGCTGCTCAAATACTTCTGCATGCCTGATTGTGCCAGTTGTTCCAGGATCTTCCAGCAGTACAAAACAACCAGGTGAGCCCAGCATCAGACTGCTCTCCAAAGATTTCTCTCAGTTCAGCCAGAATTCTCTGTTGTGTCTCTAAACCAGACAGAGGTAACCAATCTGATGTGTAATCCTGAAACACCCAGGCTAAGCATGCAAAGCAAATGCCATGCACAGGTGGTTGTGAGCACAGGTTTGCCTTCTTTCACCACAAAATAAAAATGAGTGCAAATTTCAAGGGAGCAAATTAGTAAAGAAGTAAAAAAAACTCACTGCTGGAAGAGCAAGATGTCCTTTTCCTCCTGTGTTATTTCACAGAGGAACCAATCACTAAACATACCCCAAAGGTCTGGCTGAAGCAGAATCAGCAAAGAAACACAAGGAGATGTGAGGTCTGCTGCTCAGGCATGGCCAGGGGCCTCCTGGCCACGCTCACACTTGTCAGAGCTGAGAGTCCTTCACTGCAGGTACCACCATCCATTATTCTGTTCTTAACTCTGCATTGTTGGCAGGAATCTGTTCTTCCTGGAAGACACAAGTGCTACATCCTTTATGCCCTGCAAGGAAACGTGGAAGAGTGATATCAGGGACACAGCTGGGCAGGTCCCTTGCAGTGAGTGACCTTTGGGAGAAAATTACAGATAGAATCACAGAAAGCTTTGGGCTGGAAGGGGCCTTAAAGCTCATCTTTCCACCCCCTGCCATGGCAGGGACACTTCCCACTGTCCCAGGCTGCTCCAAGCCCAGCCCAGCCTTGGGCACTGCCAGGGATCCAGGGGCACCAAAGCTTCTCTGGGCAAACAGTGCAAGCACAAAATTTTTTTCACCAAAAATGCTGATTTACCATGGAAAGGTGCAAGCACAGTTTCAGCTTCTTCAAGAAAAACACATGGGTTAAGTGAGGGCCAGCAAGGGCAGCCCAAGTTCCTGCATTACTGGGGTAAAGACTGGTGCACAAGAACAGCTGGATTCTCATCTATTTTATCCAGGTTTTTGCCTCTCAGAAACTGCAATCCTGTGCTTCCAAGAAAAAAAAAATGAGAGTAATTAGATTAGATAAATGAGGAATAACTTACATTTCAGAAGATACTTCTCAATTCTCAAGGAGCTTAAACAATGAAACACAAGAACTCTTGTCCCTTCAGAAATTCTCCCTGTATTTCCTGTTCTGTTGGAATAATCTTGCTGTTATTCAGTTCCTGTTCTTGCCCTGGGCAGGTCCCTGGCTGCAGGCAGAGGACACTGGGGGTTTGCCTTGGCTGCTTATTTTGGGGCCTACAAGGCAGATGAAACCACACACAGGCTGTGAGGGAGAAGCAATTCTCATCTTAGCAAACAAAAATCTGATGATAACAGAGAAGTGGTTACAAAGCATGATTTGAAAGGGCAGAGCACTTTGCTTTCTAGAGATTTCAAGGGAGTTAGGAAAACAAACAAGCTTTATGACATGCTCACAAATAATTGACTTTGAGTTTTCTTATTTCCAGTTATTTGCCAAGTTCTCTTGCATACGTGATTTCACCTGCCCAAAGAATCAGCTGGATTCCCAAAATATCAGAAATTCAAATGAAAGTGCCCACAGGGATAGCAAGGGAATAGGGAAAAAAGTGAGGGCTGCTGTGCTGGAAGAAGAATTTATCAGTAAGGAAATAAAGAGACTTGCAGTGGAGAAGAAGCAGAATCTAATCTGCTGAGGTCTTTCGTCCAGCTGTGACATCTGCTTCCATGAAGGGAACAGGTTCTTACTTCAAAAACACACAAAATCCTGGCACAGGGAATTGATGCTGTCTGGGAGAGCCTTGCTGCACTCAGGGAACAAACAGCACCACAAGACTTCTGTCCCCCCAGCCTTGCTGCAGCAGAAATTGTGTTTCTCAGTGTGCCTTCTACATCTAAATTATCCCAGGAGTGTTTATCATTCCATGGGCTGCCCTCACACAGCACCTCCCTGTCTGAACTCTCCAGGGCTTCTTTGGTCTTTGGGAAACGTGGGTGATATCTGCTGCAAACACAAGCCTGTTTTTCTCACCACTTTCTTTAAATTCCTGTATACAGGCAGGTCAGGAGAGCAGAATCTTCACCTCCCCTACTGTTGCAGGGGCTTTACTCCCCTCCACCATCTATTTAAATGTCTGCATTTGATTTAAGCCAACAAAACCCAGCTGTGGTGATGTGTTTGCCCCCCCCATGTGTGACTCTGTAAGTGCTCAACCATGTAAAGAATGGAGTTGCATTTGCTCAAATGTTGACTGTGGAGAGATTGAAGTGAAGGTTTAAATATCTGTCACTAGAAATACAAAGAAATATATATATTGATGGACTGTTTGCAATTCTTCTCATTGTGGGCTTTAAAAAAACGCAAATTTGTGGGTTTCAAGCCTCTTAATAAGCTGTCAGATTTAGATGAAAAACTATATAAAATGCAGTAATTAAAAAAGAAGGAGTAGAATAGCACAGAAATTAAAGAGAAATCTTTGTCCTAATTTGATTTGTGACTTCTTTGTAACAGAATAAAGCATGTGTAGATATTAACAATTAATTTCCATAATCAACTCCAATCAGCCAATTCAGAGAAATGTGCATTGCCTTCTAGAAAGGTGGGAGGATTCCTTTTAACCTATTAACACCCTTCCCTTCAGATTCATTCTTGTCTACTTTTTTCCTTTGCCAGAAAAAGTTGTTTATTGATGAAGAAAACAACTTACTGGGTGACAGAGCATTTAATTTTCAAAGCTTCAGGGTTCCATCAAGGTTTCAGTCTTGGTTACACACACCAAAGAAATGAAAGTATTGCCTGTAGTGCCCGCTTGAGAAATGGAAAATTGAGGCACTGAATAAACTGCCTTGCATGAGGTCTTGTGGGAATTCTCTGGGAAGGAAAAAATCCACCTGTGGGGTCTCTACTGCCTTCTATTTCTCATCCTTTATCTCTGTACCTCAGCACCACTGCCAGGACTCCTGACAAACTTGCCACCTCCTACAACACTCCCCACATAGACAAAGGCAGGAATGATGAATCTGACTCCATGTTCTCAGAAGGCTAATTAATTATTTTATGTTACTATGTTATATTAAATAATACTAAACTATACTATACCAAAGAATACAGAAAGGATATCACAGAAGGCTAAAAAAATAATAATGCAAACTCCCGACTCTCTCCAGAACCTCGACCCAGCTTGGTTGGCCAAAGAGTGAAAACAACTCACAGCAGAATCCAATGGAACAATCACCTGAGGGTGAACAATCTCCAGACACATTCCACATGAGCACAGCACAGGAGAAGCAATCAGGTAATTATTGTTTTCCTTTTTCTCTGAGGCTTCTCACCTCCCCAGGAGAAAAATCCTGGGTGAAGGGATTTTTCAGAGAATGTGAATGCCACAAAGACACACGTGCTTTTAACTGCCTGTCACATGCAAAGAGCCAGGGGCAGAAAAATGGAAGTGGCTTGTCTGAAGTCAGAGAAAAATGAGGCCAAATCAGGCAGGACTGGCTGATCCCCAAATCCCCTATTTAAGCTCCCCAAGCCCACTGCACTGTGCCATGGCAGTCATTCCTTGCTTACGTTGTTCCTGGTAATAATTAAATAGAAAGTTTCATAGTTCTCCGCTGAGTAATAAAGCAAAAGGCACTTGGATTCCCAAATCCTCCATTTACTGGTACAGGTAAGGCTGGCTGTCTACACACATTACTCAGCTCTAATTAGAACTGTAAAGGATTTTCATGACTTTTTCGTTTTCCCTGTTCAGAAGTAAATCCATCCTTAATACCATGGAGAACATATTCTGAGAAAGTCAGAGAGAAGGGAGAATTAAAGAAAAGCCCAAGCGAAGATATGGGAGAGGATGCCAGGTACAATCACTGAAGCAAATAAAGTGAATTAGTTGGAGAGGCAGCAGCCATTCTGCTGGGAAAAGGAATAGGGATGGAATGGCAAAGCAGGGAGATCTGGATGGTGATATAAAGGTAGCAGACAGTGAACAGGGAGTTCAGCATTTTTATTCCATTTACATGGGATGGGATCTGGGTGGCCAAACCAATACAAGGGGTATTTCAGCACTGTTTGCCTCTGCACAGCCCAGAGCACACTTTGGCCTGTGTTTTCAATGAAGTTTTCAATCTATCACAAAAAAGTGAGTTCCTTTTCCTTCTTCTGACAGATACTGAGTGAGTGATGAGCTGGTAAAGGCTTGAGCCACTGAAGACAAATTGTCCAAAGCCACTCACTTCTTCTTTATCCACAGTAATAACACACTTGTTTTATAGCCCACCTGGAACCATTGGCTTGCTCAGGTGGCCCATTTTCCACCAAAACCATGCCCTCCTTGAGTTTCCTAGTGGCCAGATCCCTCATGGATTATCCAGCAGGACACTTAGGGAGGCCACAGTTTGGGCATTGTCCTTGTGGTACATTCCTGCTGTGACAAATAGAGAAACAAACAGTGATATCAGCATGGCTGGCTTTGGACCCTGTAATTACCATTGTCTTTGATAAAGACTAACAAAAAAAAAGAGGTGCCACGTGTGTCCATGGACAATTTAGCAGCTATGGAACATAAGTTTTCTCTCTGAAGTTCATTAGAGGACCAAGGTCTGCATTGGGGTGCCAGTATCAGTATCACTGTCATTCAGTATCTTTGGGAATGCCATAGGACACCTTTTATGATGTCAGCAGAGTAGTTTGGGATGATTCTGGGAAACAAAAGTAACATCAGGGTGGATTCAGTCAGTCTGGCCTGGTTGTGTGTTTTGAAATATTCTCCACCACCAGTAAAACCATGAGATCATCTCTTGATTAGAAAGAGAAAATCAAATATCTGACTTGAAAGCACCACGAGCCATAAAACACTCCTGTTTGACACACAGTTTAAAACACTGAAAAGTTTCCTAGCTGGGGCTGCTGGCCTAACTTTAACCTGTCAGCCAATTGTGGGGCTTTTGCAGATTTTTTACAGCTTCAGAAAATTTAGAACTTTGCAGTGGAGCAACAGCGAGGGTGGTGGCACCGAGCAGTGCAGGGACAAGAGATGTGTCCATGTCTGAGAAGCTGCAAAGAGCAGGGAAGGCACCCAAAAAGCATCACCCACCTCCATCCCAGGGGAGAGCACCCTGCAGTGGGAAAGCTGCTCCAGCCAGCAAGATCAGGGCTGTGGGCAAGGAGATGGCCAAGGCCCAATTTCCCTGTGCCAGCCTCACAGGAGATATAAAGCTTGGTGTTGAAGCAGATCCAGGAGGGTAATAAATAAAACATTAAAAAGACATTACTCAGGTTGAGCCAACTGAAACACCCAGGTTTCAAAACAGCAAATTAAAGTGCTGCAGTTGCCCTTCCCTTATTACAAAATCTAAGGTTAACATTTTCACCTGGAAATTTCTTTAGTATGCAGAAGCTGCATCTTTCAATTAAGGAAAAAAAAACTAGAAATCCAAACCCAAGCATTTCTAAAAGGAAATTTCAGTAAGTTGATAACAATTTGATTAACATGGATTGACCACAACACCTTCTGCTAGAAGCCATTCAGTCAATGTGGAAGCCAATGTCTTTTTGACAGTGCCATGTGCAGGAGGGCTGGGCACTGCACACCAGTCCCTGGATTCTTAAGCAGTCTTCAAACAACTGAATTTCATTATTATTGTTGTTTTGGAGAGGAAGAAGGAAGATTTATATTTTTTTTCTCATGGCATAAAAGACTCAGGAAATTGTGAAAGAGGAGGCCAGAGAGAAGAGAAGATCTGCTCTGACCACCACAGGCCTGAAATTTTCTGAGCAATGGTGGAAAATTGAGATATTGAGAGCCCACTTGTCCACTTCCCCAGCAGCTTTGTTGGCACCTATTTCTCTGGGTCAAGATGAGAGGTGGGGGGGGGGGGGGGGGAGGGGGGGAAAGAAAGCAA
>JAYDZK010000051.1:6405340-6449632 GCA_034509185.1 Euphonia xanthogaster | reverse complement strand
TGGATCCCTGGCAGTGCCCAAGGCCAGGCTGGGCAGGGCTTGGAGCAGCCTGGGACAGTGGGAGGTGTCCCTGCCCAAGGTAAGGGTGGCACTGGTCCCTGATCTGTGAGGTCCCTTCCCACCCAAAGCAGCCTGTTCTATCCCAACAGAAACAGAATCCAGGTTTTCAGATACCTCCACGTCTGACTGAGCAGCCCACAGACTAAGGCTTTACAATTACTGAAAATTAAATATTATTAGCCAAGTGCCAATGGCCTGGTTTCCTTCAGCAAAGCCAAGCCTTGGATATTTTCAGACTTTCAGGACACACCACAGGTGCTGAAGTGCTGTGCCTCCAGCCAAACACTGCCCTGCTGCTCTCCCCCCTGACTCAGCACCTTCATCTTCCAGCCCAGCAGCTTCCATGCCCTGGCTGCAAAAGCACCAACGTGTTCTGAGGGTGCTGTGTGTGCTCAGAAAGCCTGACTGAGAGCACGGTCAAACCCTTTGTTCCAGACACGTGGCAACACACAGCCGTGCTCTGATGGGTCCATAACCCAACCAGACATGCCAAACCAAGTGTGAGGAGGGGACTTGCTCAAGGACACAGAGCAGACAATCAGCAGAAGAGCAGAGAGAATCCAGGTCTTTGTCAGCTCAGTGCCCTACTCAGTAAATCATAAAAATAAATTTTAAAATATTTAAATAATATTTTAAATTATTTTAAATAATATTTAAATATTAAAATAAATATTCAATACTTAATATTAAATAAATATTCAATACTTAATATAAAATATTCAATACTTAATACAAAATATTCAATATTTAATAACATCTATTAATTTGTTGAATAATTATTATTTACTTTTTAGAATATTATATTGAACATTAAATATTCATTATATTATAAAAATATTAATCTGCAATTGTAGTAATTCCTCCCCTTTTAATCAGTTTCTACAGAGAAATCACTGTGCAATCTTCCTGACACACACAAAAGCTGATTTACTTAAAACAACAAGACTTATCCCAAAGGAAAATACTCCAGAGATGTCTGATTCTCCAGAACAAACTGTTAAGCAGGTCTTAATTCAAGAGCTGACAAAAATGTCTTGAAACTTGGAGTGCTGATCAAAAAAAAGCTGTGCTATCAGTAAAACCTAACTGAAAAGCAGGAAAATAATATTTAATAATAATTATTGAAACAGGCATCTGCACACCCTTCCTGTCCAATTATTCTCTGACTATTCAAGCCAATCCCTGCCAATTTATGTTATTATTGATACTTGTGACCAGGATCTCTTCTTTCCAGTTCTGTTTTTAATGCATCTCAGGGATTTAGGCTTTTCCTCAAAGCACGTGACCTGTCCTTATTATTGAAGCAACCTGTATTTCAAACTCAGCTGATCTTTGATCAGGTATTTAGGTTTCTCAGGGATTTAGGTTTCTTCTCAAAGCACATGACCTGTCCTTATTATTGAAGCAATCTGTATTTCAAACTCAGCTGATCTCTGATCAGGTATCAAAATGCCCCTCTTGAAATGTGAAGCATCAGAAGCCCACCTGTGCCAGCAGGAAGCTCTGTGCTTTTCTAGGCTTGTTCCCCTAATTTTGAGCTTTGCAGTTACTGTAAATGTCCTTCTCTGGTGTTAAACACTGCTAATTGACTCACAGGTGGATTAATCAACAACTTCCCCAGTTATGAGGCCTTTCACCTTGAACTGGAGAAACCCAAACAGCCAAGTTGGATTTTGTGGTTTTTTTCTCAGAGTTGCAGTAACAAATATCAGTGTTATGGACACTGCCCCATGCAAAGACCACTGGCTTTGAGGGAGAAAAATGCAATTGTCACTATTCACTGCAGACTGTGGTCCAAAATCTGCGTGTGCAGACTGCCTCCATCAGCAAGGCAAAGGTCAGAGCTGTGCACAGCCCTGCTCAGGATGGACCACTTTGAAATAAAGAAGATAGAGCAGCCTGTCAGTTCAGTCTTCTCCCTGTTATCAGCACAGAGCAGTCAGTCTGCAGCTCTGAGCAAGAAAACAGAGCAAAACTCTAAAACACCATTTTCACATCACTGCAGGAAAATCAAACACATGCTTGCTGCGTGTTTGACACGAGGGCTTAGGTTCAGTGAATTCAAAATTCAGAAGTACAAAGCTTTGTGGCTGTCGCCACGTGTGTTTTTCCCCACTTCAAATTTAATTTAGTTACACAGCAGAGCTTTGTTTTCTTCCCACTGCACACAAGTCCAAAATAACGGGCAAACAACTACTGAACAGAATTCTGAAAGTCAAACAGAATTAGGGCTCTGAAGTATCAAATAATGGAATGTAGTACACTGAATTAACCCTCATATTTGACCATAAAATGAAGACAACTGGACTCTCGACCTGGCAAGCTATTAAGCTCAATTAAAATAAATTTTATTAAAAAATAAACCTAAAATCTGGGACTAGATTGTCTCTTGGTTTAGATTTCTGAATGAAGGATTTCACTAAATAGACACATCCATTAAACATCTTCCCCACATCACCAACTACTCTGCCAAAAGGTTACAACAGCCAAGCCATTCCTCTTCCTTATTTTATAATTATTTTTTTTGCATGTCAAGAACGCTGCTGCTTTTATTTTTCAATAGTCTCTGCTAACAGTTCAGACCATCCTTTAACACGTTTAACAGCTCATGCCAAGTTTGTTCCAATCTAACTTTCACAGAACTTTCACTGATTCTACTGATGGAGCATTAATATAATAGTTTTTAATAATTATAGGATTATTAAAATTCCAATTTAATATGTATTACATATTCTATATAATAATAGAGTTATTTAAAAATCCTCCAATTAAATGCCCATTTTACTACCCACCCATCAAACCCCTAATTGTTGTAGGAGATATTTTAGTGAAAAAAGTGTTGAGTGTTTAAAGGAAATGTAGTGTACTGATAAGAATATTTCACATTAAACACAGGGGTGGAAATGAGCTGTAGCTTGACCAAGTGAAGTGAGGGTTTTGCCATTTTAACTCTGCCTCTTACACAGAATAAAATGAAACTTGTACAAACACACACAGCTGGAGAGGCAAAGAGAGACTGAACAATAAATATTCTATCACCAAGCCCTCATTCTGCTGTTGCAAGTAATGCCAATGAAATCAGTGAATTTATTACCTACAGTCAATTAGGATTAATAGCACACCTGGGAGGCACCAACTGCACACAAGCACTGGTTAAGAGAAAAGCAAAAGCATCCTTCAAGGGATCTATTTGGCTGTGGTTTTATTAAAAACCTGGATTACAGTTAAGAAGCTTGTATCAGGAGGGACTCAGCAGACAAGTTTCTGGTTTTGCTTAGAAACTTTGATTAAAAATAAGAAGGGTCCAACTTCTAAAAACGGTTCCAAATTTCAGGAGTTAGAGGTGTCTGACAGTCAAAACATAAGCAGGGAGATGAGATGATCCCAAACTGCATTGCTCCATTCACTTATCAGACAAAAATGAACCCAGCAGGAATTCATGACTATTTCTAAGGACTTCCACAGACAAAATCCTTCAGGTCAGAGGAGACATCCAAAAGCTGGCTCAGAACAAGCAGATCTTTGAAACCCACAAGCAGGGGATTCCAAACCCTCTCTGGGAAACTTCTTCCAATTATATTTGTTTGTTTTTTCCTTCTGGCCAGTGGGATCATCCTCCTTTTCCATTTTTGGCCAGCCTCTCATCCCACTGTACCCCTCAGAACAGAGCCCAGCTCCATCTCCTCAGGACTCCTCATGCACTGCCTAGCCGCTGGTGAAAAACAAACCCAATTCTCTCCCAGCCTGCCCTCGTGGTGTCCCTGTCCCCTTGGTGTCCCTTTTCTGGGCTCACCCAGCGTCCCCACCCTGCTCCCATCCTGCACCAGCACAGCCAGACCGTGCTCCAGGCTGGCTGCAACGAGCAGCAGGGGAATCCCGGCTCCCTGCGGGCGAATCCCGGCTCCCTGCGGGCGAATCCCGGCTCCCTGCGGGCGAATCCCGGCTCCCTGCGGGCACGGGCTGTGCTTGAGCTGGTGGAGAACAGGACACAGCCCGGACCCCTGTCACTGCCACCAGGACACAGCCCGGCCCCCTGTCACTGCCACCAGGACACAGCCCAGCCCTGTCACTGCCAGAGCCACCAGGACACAGCCCAGCCCTGTCACTGCCACCAGGACACAGCCCAGCCCTGTCACTGCCACCAGGACACAGCCCAGCCCCCTGTCAGTGCCAGAGCCACCAGCTGAGCCCTGCTCTGCCCACCAGAACCCCCCAGCACCACTAATTTGCGTTTGCCCTGCAAACCCCTATGACATGGTTGTTCCTGCTGGTCCTTTCTCAATCCTGGCAAAGGACAGCCCTCGAGGTCACCCCCTGCACCCCAGCTTGGTGTCCTGCAATGGCACACCACCCATGAGGCTGCATGCCATCACCTCTGCAGCACTGACAAAGACATGACACCTCTCAGGCCCAAGAGGCCCCTCACAATGACCACTTGGAACTGTTTTCCAGGTGTGTGCAGCAAAAGAAATGGACAGTCCACAGCAGGGTTTTGATTTTTCACTTCCATCTCTTTTAGCAGATTTCACTAAGGTGCACTGTCTCAGTTAATGTTAAACCAGGCTTTTTAATTCAACAGTAGATTAATGAGCACCACACTGTCTCAGGTCAGTCCAACAAGCAGGCACAAAATTAATTTTGCCAGGTGGAACAAATAAGGGTTCATTTCACAGCACAAAATGCCAGTGCAGAGGCAGGGACAGGAGTGAGCTCCACAAACACTTCCAGACAGGTTAGAGCACTGGGGCACACACTGCCCTCTGTAAATAACAGCTGCCACTACCAGTGCCCTCATTCAAATCTGCTAATTACATCCTGTTATCAAAGGATGATGCAATTAATGAGGGCCACCATCCCTCTTACAGTCTGTGCTCCTTTTGTGACCTAAAAGAATAAATTTAGATGCACTCCTGCTTCTTAAATTTCCAAAGTCAAGAGATACAGAGGTTCCTCCAAGCATTGCCAAGACTTCCAGCCTCTTCTTTCCTGAGACACTGCAGGTCACCCCAGACTCAAGGTTAAGTAAATGTAGCAATTTATCAGACACCTCATGCAAATCTTGAAGGTTTTCTCTCAAATTTAGAGGATGACATAATTTGGACAACGTAATCTTCTTTGAACATTTTCCTAGGATTTCAAATCCTATAAATCACAGCAATTCCCTCCTTCATTTGAGAAGGTTTTACATGGCAATTTCGCCTTGCACGTTTAGAATGGTTTATTTGTGAACTTGTCAAGGGTAACTGCTGCTTCTCCTGACTTTTTTCAGGAAGTCTCCCTAGTTTTCATGCTCATTAACACTGCAGGCTCCCAGACCTTCATGGTACTCAGGATAATGAATTCCCAAGAGATTTTCCTTCATACATTAAAGAGGAAACTTTGAGCTCTTAAGAGAAAGACACCCATGGCCCTCAGAATTACAAAAGAACTAAAAAAAACCCTAAAAATCTAACACACCATCCCTCACCTTTCCTTCCCATCAGCTCTACTTCCAGCAATAACTGGTAAATATTCAACATCTGTTGAATACTCAACATTTCCTCTACGTTTGGCAGGTGGACCAAAAGAGTGTCTTAATACACATAAATATTTGTGAGAGAATCAAAGGGGACCAAATACCTCTGGCACATTGGTAGATAGCAAACATACACTGTGTATTTGCAGTACATTGAGGTGACACAACCACCACGGCATTACTGGGCCTTTTCAGACTTGGGGATGTGCTCCCACCTTACAGGACTGAAATAAAGCTGAAAGAATGCAAATTTGCTCATCACTGAGAACTGCAGCTGACTGAGCAGAGCTGAGCTTTAAAAGCTCTGGAGAGCCCAGGATGTGATCAATAGTGCACCTGCACTGCACTATTTACAGCCAGCCCTTCATCTCACACTCCCAAAATTCCAAGTAAAGCAGCATCCTGAACATTGCAGAACAAGGCAAGTCAATTCAATACCCATATGGCCAACCAGGTGAATACTTGATTTTTAACACATCAGCCTATATAAAATCAAGTTGTTTTTTCTACAGCTCCATCTACATTAAAATTAGGGCAAAGAGCCTTAAAGCCTGACTTGCCAGCACTGCTGGAGGAGACAAAGCCCCCAAGAAGCCCCAGCCTAAGGAATTAGCTGGGATCCACACCACCTTGGGCAAGCTCCCCTGGGAGCTCAGGTAACCTGGGCCAGCACTGCCAGCTGCTGGAACCTCTGGGTGCTCTCCCAGACACTCAGCAGGCCCTGGGGACAGAGAGCCTCTGCACAGTCAGCGTTCAAAGCCACAGAGACAGCCCCTGAGCAGCTCCTAACTCCAAGAGGAACGACAAGCAGAGGACAACAAAAATTCTGCTGTCACAACTCGACAAAAAGAATTCAAGCACAATTAAATGCTTTGCCCAAGATCAGACAGGCATTTAGTGGCAAGAGCCAAGTGCTCCCTGAATCCAGTCCAGTCTCAGGACACAAAGAACCTTTGCTTTCTACTTTGTCACAATCATTCCCCCCCCCCCCATACAGAGCCAATATCTTCCCTACTTTTCCTTAAAAGAAGCAAATGCCTGCTGCCACCAAGGATCCTGCTCCTGGGACAGCCCCAGGGCTCAGATCTGCAGCCACCACACAGGGCAACACCTCCAGACAGAGCTGGTGCTCCCAGGAGCCACAGGCTCTGCAGGGCCCTACTTCCCAGTTATCAAACTGAGTTATCACACACCATTTTGGTTTCATAATATTATTCAAACATAGGAATTAATAATATTAAATTCAGCCATTATATAATTTTTCCAGCATTAAAAAAATGCAACACCAAGAACAGACCTGCCCAGCAGAACAACCAAAGTGGAGCCCTGCAGGAACACAAACCCAGGGAGACTTTCCATAGATAAACAAAGAGCTTTCATGTACAAACACCTTATTTCTTAGGCCAGCAACAAGGACCTCCACAACCTAGGGGCTTCCACAGGAGCTCCAGAGCCCTGCTGGAGTCTGAGATCCTGATACAGGCTCTGAGCTGCCCATCCAGAGCCTCAGGGCACCTGGAGCTGATCCTGGCTGAGTGGCAGCACCTGTGGCACCTGGAGCTGATCCTGGCTGACTGGAAGCACCTGTGGGCTCATTGCCCAAACCCTGCAGCTGACAGGACTCATCCCCTGGGAGGAGGGACAGCACAATCACCCCAAACTTGGGCCACCTGTGCCAGGAGCAGGGCTTGTGCTCTGGACACACCTGCAGGGTCCGGGCAGTCACCATGGGCCAGCAGCTCCTCAGCTGCCCTGCCAGGGCCCTGGGACTCAGCCAGCAGAATCATTTTGGTAGGAAAAGACCTCTAAGGACAGAATCATAGAATCCTTAAGGCTGGAAAATCCCTCTAAGAGCATCAAGTCCAGCCATGAACCCATCACTGCCAGGCCCACCACTGAACCATGTCCCCAAGTGCCACATCCACACATTTTACCCTCCCACTGCCAAATCCATCACAAACACATTCAGACATATTGACTTCCTTCCACATGCAGGCCTGCAGGGACACCTGGGCATGGAGCTGTCCCTCACCAGGAGCAGCCTGCAGGACACCTGGACATGGAGCTGTCCCTCACCAGGAGCAGCCTGCTGGACACCTGGACATGGAGCTGTCCCTCACCAGGAGCAGCCTGCAGGGCACCTGGGCATGGAACTGTCCCTCACCAGGAGCAGCCTGAAGGACACCTGGGCATGGAACTGTCCCTCACCAGGAGCAGCCTGCAGGGCTCTGGCCAAGGCTGAGGACAAAGCCCTCAGCTGCACCAGGGGAGGTTTGGGTTGGACATTAGGAGGAATTTCTTCCCAGAGAGGGTGGTTAGGTATTGGAATGGGCTGCCCAGGTGGCAGAGGCACCCTTTGGAGGATGCTTAAGGAGGGTCTGGGGGTGCCACTCAGGGCTGGTTGTCGTGGGTCACAGGTTGGGCTCGATGATGCCCATGGTGCCTGCTCCCCCAGCTGATTTCTACAATTAAATGACAGCATTTGTGGGTGAAGGGGGAGGAGAGACTCACTCACCTCAGCTGCAGGAAGGCTTTCAGCACTGCCTCCCCTTCCCAGGGCCCTGTGCCCAAACAGGACCTTTCAGCTGGGGTGGGTAGGTAGATAACTAACTCGATTTTTTTTTCTTTTTAAAGTCTGATTGGATAATGAGGCCCAGGTGATCACATTGTGGCAATTAATGCCCTGCTGAGTGCTGCCAGGCCCATCTTCTCTTTGGCAAACCCTAACTGTGTACCAGAAGCAAATGACTTGCACACTTGCTTCAAGCAGGGCCCGTCTCTCTCTGTGTTCAGGTGTCTCTTGGCCTGCAGGACCATGTTCCTACACACAGAGAAATAATTTCCTTTTCAATCAAAATAAACATTGCATGGTGGTGTATTAAGAAACACAGCACAGTACAAAGCAGTCAATTTACTGTAATACATTTTGCCTGAGCAAAACAATGATGACAAAAAGCTCCAAACAATTTATATGTTCCTGAGAAAGCACAGAAAATTTATAGAAACATAATTCAATCTTACTACCTCACTTGAATAAATAAGAGATTATTTGATGTCTAAATTAGTACAAAGGATTCATCCTAATAAACCCACCTCCCATCAAAAAGCCTCTGAAATACACTTCCATAAGAGTTGTGTACAGATTATAATACCTGATTATGTAAAAGTTCCACAGCACAGAAATGGATAAATAAGAATTTAGTCACATTGGTCAGAACCAATAACACCAAAAGAAGCAGGCTAATGATAATGGAAAGTAATAACAGGGTTGATTAAAACCTCTTATTTTAAAGTTGTTCAGAGAGTAAGAAAAGCTGCTCAGGGAAATAAGTTTACTAACACAATTAGAGACATCTGGGGAAAGGTTATATGATCATGGAGAATTATCTTTGGCATGGAGTGGCTTGGTCTGGGGAATACAGACAAGGAGTTTGAGTTGGTCTTTCTAGCCCTACCATGTATTCAGACCTGCAGGTAAGTTATTTTCTTACTCTTTTTATATCTCCTATTACATTCAAAACACTTATTTTAGGATACAAGGGTGGTGTAGTGGGCAACATATTCATTAATGTAATGAGTCAGGCTGCTTTAAAAGCAACAGCCAGCACCCACACCCAACCAAGCAGCAAATCACTGACACAGAGGAGGGTGCTGGTAGTTTAATCCTGGAGTAGATCCAGCAACACTAACAGACCTCTCCCACAATGATATTTGTGAGAGTTATTACAATATTTGTTAATTAAACACACCAGCAATGAATCCAGCAGGATGGCATGAAAATCAAAACTAAATGTGCTTTGATTTTTTTCCCTAAATCTAAAATGGGGAGACATATCTGTGCTCCACAATAAAAGATGAAAATCTTTTCATTTGGAGCCTTGCCTTGCAGGTTTAGGCACAACCTGTGACAGGAGGCTTTTCTCTGCAGCACTGAAGTGCACAGTGCCAGGACTGCCACTCGTCACAGCCAGGGACTGTGGAGTGCATCCTTGCACACAGGAACATGGAAAGCCTTGAATTGTTCCTGTCATAGCTCAGGCAAGGCCAGGAGCTGTGCTTCCTTCCCAAAGCAGCTCAGCAGAAGGCAGGGAGCCTTCCCTGCTCACAGGCAGGGTGTCACTGCTCAGATATTCAGCAATATTTCATGACACTGAAAGGCAGCACCTCGTGGCTCCTGAGCACGTTCAAATTCTCACCTGAGGTGGAAAATAAACCCCAGTGCACTTCCAAACCTCAGTTCAAACAACAGGAATGTCTCTAGAGACCTTGGCTCCTCAAGAATGCACACCAGAAGCAAAGCTGGAAAGAGCAGCATGCCTTAAATGCACAGCCTGTGCCTGTCACACAGAGCCTGCAGAGCTGCTCTGGAAGCAGGGTCCATCTGCACACACCCAGCTCCAGCTGGGCACAGACACTGCTGTCCATTTGATTCCCCCAGAAAGGTTGGAGATATTCCCTTAGAAAGGTTGGAGATGTGAGCCTTAGACTCCACTCTCAGGATTGAATGCAGAATGCATTTAATATAAAGGAAAGGAAATGAGAACTTACAGCAGCCAAGCAGTGTGAGCAGTCAGAAAGGTGGTCTGGTTAGAAGAGGGGTCAGGAAAAAAATGAATTACAGAACAAAAGGAAATGCCTGCCAGCCTGGAAAACAGGAGCACCCTCATGAAGTGCAGCAGAGCTGAGTTACCTGCCAACTGGAGACATCCTAACACACCACCAGGGAGTGCAAAGAGAACCAAAAGACAAAAAATGGAAAAACAGAAACTCTAACAATTTATTGTCTGAAAAAGGAGAATCAGCAAGTGTCTAGCAGTGACATCAGTACAGAAGAAAGCAGAGCAATGATGAAAGAAAACAAAATGTTTACAAAAATAAGTGAAAAATACAAAGTCAGTGGACTCTTAGGACCTTGTTTTTCCCCTTCAGCTGGGGACACACAGGCAGGAGCTGGACTTGTGGGAGGCAGCTTGGGGTTTTGTACATCCATATGCACACACCACAGTCATTTAACCTTCAGAGCTTTCTCTGCCCTCCTATGCAGAGTGAGCACTCTTGAGAAGGAAGAAATCAAATCTGAAAGCCCTTCACAGAGATAAAAAGTTCTATATATTATTTCAAGCCTACTCTGAATAGCTGGTACTCCTCTTGAACAAGGACATTCTAACTACTTTAACAGGAGGAAAGAGATTTGAGTGTACTTCAGCAGAATTAGAACAATTCTATGCATTAGACTTCTATAGGAGCTTAAAGCACTTTCATGGGATAAAGAAGAATTTAAGTGCTATGAACTATAGAACAGTTAAAAAATGGATCATTTGATAAAGACTTAAACTAAGTTAATGGATACTGTAGCAATTCTCTACAGTGCAAATTTCTAGAAACAGCTTTTGACAATAATCCTCTTTTCATGAATTCATGGGGAAAGATATCACTGCAGTGTACTGTCCACACTTAGCAAGGCTGTGAACTATTTCTTCCAGAAGCAGAATTAAATTAGCACAGATCCACCTAATCCATCTAGTGCAGCTTAGGTGGCTCCTGGTTCCCTGCTCATCCCCACAGGGGCAGCATTTATTAAGTGACATCATTAGCAGCATGTGCCAGTGTTCTTCCTCAGCCAAATTTCACTGCACAAATCACTTCAGCATGAACAAAGAACAGATGAGAGGGGAAAATTAATTAGCTGAGTGCCTTGTTCTCTCTCCTGCATCCACACAGCAGATATAACCTGCACACTCAGGTACAGGGCTGTACAGGGAGATGTCTCCATGTTTTCCTTTTCTTTAGAGCTTCTGAATGTGTCACCTCTTCATGTCTGTTTTTGCTGCTGTGGCTCTGTGCATGAAAGGGCTGTGAGCTGCTCAGAGCTAGTGAGATACTGATCAAAAGAGAGGGAGAGTGAGGGGCAATTTGGTGCTGGAGCTCCTTTGGCACCAGGTAAAGGCTTTGAGCAGAATCCCATCCCTCTGTTAATCACAGGATCTATGGAGAGAATCCTCTGCTCCTCAGTATTCTCCCTCATTGCTCTCAGAGCCTGACAGAGAAAAGTGCTGGAGCTCCAGGCCAGGGCAGGCACAGGGCCTGGTGCCCTCAGAGGGACAATGAGCTGGAATTCCAGCACTGGGGGGAAGTGGATGGTGAGAGACAGCTCTGTTGAGCAGGACCTCACTCATGTTTACATGCTCACCTCAGGACATTTTAAGGGTCTTTGTTCTCAGAAGCCACTGAAGTGTCCCATCTGAAAATCAGACTTCTGTTGCTTCTCAAATTGAGCACCCAAGGAGTTGGGTAACAACAACATCAACAAAAAAATCTGTCTGTAAGGAAATTCTTAGCCTAAAATTTCTAGTCAAGGCTTCTGAGTTACATTTCCAGCCAACACCAAACAACATGAAAAACATCATATGCAAGATGGCACATAAAACCATTTCTGGTTTGTGAATCTAGCTGTGGTTGTTGCCATGAAATAGTGGGATGACCACAATGTTGCTATTTCACAGTCACAAAACAGAATGATGCCAAACCTCAGCCATCCCACCTTCCCAAACAGCAAAATCCATGTGCTCATCTCACAGGCACCTGCTTTAAATAACTTTGGGGGGAGATGTTCTTGAACAAGAAACATATCAAATTCTGTATGTTAAACACATTTAGTGAAAGCCACATAAGCGTATTTAAATCCAAACCTGTCTTACTTGATTAACATTGTTTCATTATTCACAGAGTTATACCTGCCTTTATGGTGCTGTGGTGTAGAACTGAGCTGAGAATCCTGCAGTTTGAGTGCAATGAAGTAAGCACAAAACAAACTGGTGCAACATGAAATGAAGAACTTGACAGAAAACATTTACATTTCCTCTTGCAGTAGCTGCCAATTAACCTGTGCCAGCTTTATACAGAGCTGCAGAACAGATTTTAGAGCAAAAGCTGCAGCTCCATTCATCATTGTCTCATCTGAATCACACCCACAGCATCATCCAGAAGGTCACCCTTGTGCCTCTCTAGTCTCTTTTTGTTACCACACCAGGCTAGGATCACTAAATCACAGAATCACAGAAGCATTTTGGTAGGAAAAGACCTTTAAGGACAGAATCATAGAATCCTTAAGGCTGGAAAATCCCTGTAAGATCATCGAGTCCAGCCATGAACCCATCACTGCCAGGTCCACCACTGAACCATGTCCCCAAGTGCCACATCCACACATTTTACCCTCCCACTGCCAAATCCACCACAAACACATTCAGACATATTGACTTCCTTCAGCATGGAACAGGGAAACACCATAAGAACTTGGCACTGACCTTCTGCTTTACCAAGAATAAAATATGTAACTGATTAAATCTGAATTAATAGTTCAGAAATGCTCCTTAATGTCACGTGGCACATGCATCTTATTAATCTGACTGCTACATCACCTTTGCATGAGGGAAAAGGCTTCTGCAAATTTTCAACTGCTTTCCATTCCTTCTTCCTTCCATTTTTAAAGTAACAGAAAGTGCTTCCAATTTCCTAGCGATGGACTCAGCTGCATTGGAAAGGGGTTGATGTATTTTAGAATTTCTACTAGACTCAGCTGTCATTGAAAGCATCAATACTTCTGAGAATTTACCCCAAATCATCCCAGTTTCAACTTTCAATGCACTACAGAGTCTGGCTGACAGGTTAACTCTCCTCCCAGTAAAACCCCAGGGTTGGTTATAAGTTACACACAGTTTTCATGCTGCACTAGGCTGTTACTGTTAATTGTTACTGGCTGAAAAATGCAGACCTGAAAGGAAGCAGTCAAATCTTGGACAGCTCACTCTGATCAAGATTTCTTGACAGTTTCAATACTTGAAGAAACATTTTGCACAAAAAGCAAGGACTGGCCATTTCCCTCCTTGTAACTTCTATTGTGGATGCCCTTTAAGGAAAAAAACATTTCAAGAGGAAATATTTAAGTCAAAATTCACATGTGCAAAGCCCACTGAAGCTGGCAAAAAAATACTCTGCATTGCATCTCCCATGCTAATGGTTGATGCAAGTGAAGGTACCTAAGGAAATAATAAATGTATTCCTCTGGTTTTGTCAGCAGCCAATAAAAATAAACATTGCTGTGTCACTGTCAAATTTCCTGAAAAATCCCTGCACCAGGATTTCTTCTCCTGGGAAGCTGAGAAGCCTGGGAGAAAAATGAAAACAATAATTATCTGATTTGCCTCTTCGGTGTTTTGCTGCTTTGGAATGTGGTTTGGAGATTGTTTATCCAACATGGGAATTGTTTTGACTCAATGACCAATCACAGCCAGCTGTGTCAGGACTCTGGAAGGAGTCACAAGTTTTTCATCAGTATCTTGTTAAACCTTCTGTCTGAATCCTTTCTCTATCCTTTACTGTAGTTTAGTATAGCATTCATAATATAATATAATATAATATAATATAATATAATATAATATAATAGCCTTCTAAGAACATGAAGTCAGATTCTCAGTTCCTCCTTTGTCCTGGGGACCCAGCAAAAACCACATTGCTGTTGCTCTTTCAGATCAAAAGATAAAATATAATCAATATTTTTATTATATCCCAAAAAAATGCAGAGACTGTCCTGTGTTTGTTGTGCTGCAAAGGAATATTCTTTTCCAGGGACTGTTTACTGCATAAGGAAAACACCTGCATGGGAAATGTGATGTCCAGCACAACACCTTGATGTACCAAATTCACTGGGAAGGTTGTTAATAGGGAATACTGCTTTCTTAATTTGTTTCTTAATATTTTCATTCCCTGACCTCTTTCCAAACCCTGCCCAAGGTGAACCCCATCACAGGGAAGCTTCCTGAAACACTAACAGCATCGTGAGTCACCTGGACACTGCATTTCTTTACTTCAATGGAATCCAAAGGATAAAGCAGTTAGAGAAGCAGAAATTTGAGCCAAATTAGGTGCAGTTCACTGCACCCAGAGAAGGAAAGCATCAGCATACAAATTGGACATCTCCAGAGACTCCAGTGTAGAAGAGAAAGTGATTACACCGCACTGATGCATTTTTAAATAGTGATTCTTCTACTTGGCATTAGTAAGGCTTTACTTATTTTAAGTTATGCTACTCCTGGTACTCTCCATTTTTTTTTAATCCTAACAATGCCAAAACCTATTACCCAAGCCAATTCTGTTGATACTTTTATTTTCTGTTACATTCATATTTGGTGCCTTTCACATTTTACTTCACATTTCTTCTTTGAAATCACTGGAGTTCGTCCACTAAAAATCTGCAACGAGAAGAGCAGGCCTGAACAATAAAAGGGAATTATACACCCAGCACACACATACACACAATTAAAATCTCATTATTTTCCATTCAAAGAAATGGGAAACCTGCAATATTCCAAATTCCACCCCATGATAACTTTCAAAACCACATCCATTCTCTTTGAAAACTCGTGTGAATTACTCCCCTGTGCTCACTTGTGCAGAGATCAGAGTTAACAAGATGAAAGCCTTGTTCTATAAGGTTTACTTAGCACTGGACTACTGTCCAAAGCACCTCAGCCACCTTCTGCTGCTCCCAGGCCACACACAAAACTCACTCTGTGCAGCTGTACTCCTACTTTATGAAGCCCAAAATCCGCAAACCTAAGACTGAAGTGCTGCACTTCTCTCCAGAGGATGGCAGACACAGAATAAACTTAATTATCTTGTGCATTGCCCCAGCTGAACTCTCTCTGCTTCCAGGAACAGCAGCAGAAGTGCCAGGTAGCCAAGTATTCAGATCATGTCATCTTCTAAGACTTAAAAAGAAAATAATTATCCTCTAGTAATTGAAAACAGAAAATGAGGTTTAACATCGTGTTCTGATGTTTTTATTTCATGCTGGGAGAGGATTAATTGACTGAAAATGGAAAGTGCTCCCAGCCTGCTGTACCTGATGTGCCTGTAACCCTTGGAGCTGAGCAGGTGCTTGGGGAGCCAGCAGAGCCTTTAAACCTGACCTACTTCATGCACACAGGGCTCCAAGTCAGGCTCTGCCCACCATGCTGCAGTGAGGCTTCATTCCAGGTGGCATTCACATTCTCTGTAAAAATCCCTTCGCCCAGGATTCTTCTCCTGGGAAGCTGAGAGGCCTCAGAGAAAAGGAAAACAATTCTGATCTCATTTGCTTCTCCTGTGCTGTGCTCATCTGGAATGTGTTTGGGGATTGTTCACCCACAGGTGATTGTTCCATTGCATTCTGCTGGGAGTTGTTTTCACTCTTTGGCCAATCAGGGCCAGGCTGTGTCAGGGCTCTGGAGAGAGTCACGAGTTTGCATTTTTATCTTTTTAGCCTTCTGTGAGTATCCTTTCTGTATTCTCTAGTACAGTATAGCATTCTTTAATATAATATCATAAAGTAATAAATGAGCCTTCTGAGCACATGGAGTCAGATTCATCATTCCTGCCTTTGTCAGGGCTTCCCTGCAAATTCAATAGCGTTGCAAAGTAGGGAAAGGCTGGGAGTGAGCAGGGTTAAGGGATTCCCCCTCTGGGGTGTCTCAGAGCCTCCCACAGCCTCTGAATGCTCCCATCCCTCTGTGAGGATGCCTGTGGGACACAGGAACCCAGAGCATCCAAAGCAATTTGCACAGCCCTGGGACCACGATGTGAGTGTGCTCCCAGCCTCATTAACCAGAGCTCACTGTCCCTGCAGAGCTCACTGTCCCTGCAGAGCTCACTGCCCCTGCCCCAGGAAGGATCAGAGCCTTGAAGAGAAGAAGGATTGTTCTGGCTAGCCAAGGAAGTCACTTTAATTTGCAACATTCAGCTTCCAGCTGTTCAGCAACAGCAAGAGGTTAACAGTGTGGAACTGGGGCTTGCTCAGAAGGGACATTTCCCTCCATCACTGTGCACATGGCCCTGCCACTCCTCAGGCAGCTCTTTTCTCCTGCTGCCCCATCCCAAGCTGAAGGGAACAGCAAAGTAAACTGGGTTTGCCCCTGAAGTGTGCAGCAGAATTTTGTCACTCTGTTCTGACCTTGTGGCCAAAGAGTTCTCATTCTGTTGGAAGAGCCAGAGTTCTTTCTCCAGTCCCATGAGATTGCTCTTGGTTTCAACTCATCTTATCTTGGGTGAGTTTTAAGATCTTACCTTTCAGACTCTGTCACTAAGAGAAGGACACTGGATATTAAATCAACCAGCAGGAGGACAAAGATAATTTTTTTTCTGTCCACACCAGACAATTATTCCAATGGCTGTCCTAGACATGGCAGATTTAATAACTGCAAATGAAGGACATTTATCTCGGAAACAACTGATTTGATAAAAAATGGTAAAATCAATGAATTCATTACTACACAGAGACAGTAATATTTGTAGGGGGAGGGGGCACAAGCTTGTGCTGTTATAAATTATTTCAGTCTGGAGGCATTTGGGTGTTCAGGGATGTGTTTCTGTGCAGTGGGAACAGTCGTGTTTGGAATTGCAGGGCTCCCACATGCAGAGCTCATCACCCGTGAGCAAAAAGCTCCTGAAGCACCTGTAATTCCTGACCATCCCTCACAGGCAGAGCTTGTGGGAAATCATATCCAGGAACGAGTCACTCAGCACTTCTTGTCTGCTGAGACATGGAACAGACCTGGGTAAAAATCTCCTCCCAACTCCTCTGCTCTGCCCAGCATCAAAGCCTGAACTCACAAACTGCCAGTGGGCACAAAATTAACCCAGCACAAGACACTCTAACAGAGAGACTGATTGATCTGCCTCAGGAAGGGAGAGCCACAGCAGCAAGATATTCTTGCAGAATGTCACTTTCAGAATCCTAGTCAGCATTTCATTTAATAATAGGTCCAGCTTCAAAAATGTTTTATGACCTCTTGAAAATTTGCAATTGTAGCAATGTAAATATATTTGTTTCATTTGCAGAATGTTTTTAATTATTGTTGGAAAAGTCCTGCACAATATTTTGTTTCCACTTCTGCACCTGCTGTCTGCATGGGTTTCCATCCTTTATCCACTATTCTCTCCTTTTTCCTTCCTGAATTTGCCACTCAAAAGAGAAGAAATTAAGGAGAAATAATTTCATTAAGTCAATGTATCATTTAACTTTTTGCATGGTAGTGAAGAAAGCAAGAATAAAATTACTTGTTTCAACAATTCAATATTATTAAAGAATTTTCTTTTTGATAGAATAGAAGAATCAGCCACCTCTTTTTTGGTGAATTTCTTGGATTATCCAAGCTAGGGTAGATTCTAAAGACTTTTAGCTCCCATTGAACATGAAAGGGTTTGGCCCAATTTAATTTACCATTATGTGAAGTTAGAAATATGTGCAGAAAGTGCCATATAATGTGATCTACCATCCCGAGGCCTTCCAGCTGTTGGGCTGAACAGGAATTACTCAAAACATTCAGCACAATAAGGTCACTGGGTGTTCAGTGCAAACAGACCCTGGGGGGATTTATGGCCATACCTTCCAACTCCTTCATTCTTCCAAAAAGCAGAGGTGGAAACCCCTTTGCATGTAGCAAAAGTCATTTAGCCCTTTGCTCATCACAGGCATGACACTGAACTCCAGCTTGGCAGCCTCTCTCATCTCATTCTGCTTTTGATCCTGATATTTCTGGATGGGGATTGGGAGGGGAAGCCAGCACGGGATGGGAGAGCTCCTAGAGTGCCCCCAAGGGCTGGGGCCACCTGACACCAGCTGAGGGCCTGTCCCATCACCCTGGCCACAGAACCAGCAGTGCCCAGCTCCAGGCTGAGCCAATTCACTGCTGTGCTGAGGAACACAGAACTCAGATGCAGCAGAAAAATCTGAATAAATCCATGCTGCACTCACCATTCATTTGCCCTAGGAATAACAGCCTCAGCAGAGCATGGGCTACTGGCAAGAACAGCAAAGCACACGACATGATAAATAATGTTTACATCCAGAATCCAGATGTCATTTTCCATCCTGTAGCTTTGGAAATAATGGCCTGTTACTTCTTATTAAATCAAGGGTAATCCATTCACCTACAGGCCCAACCATAGCTGTCTCTGCTAATCTCCACTCAGGGAGCTATATTCATCAATAGGAGAAGCCTGTGTTTCTAGCAACAACTGGAAGCCAAATGATCTTCAGCAATGGAATTTCAAATATCAATTAGCAGTTCAAACATAGGGATCTGTCAGCACAATCCTGCCTGACACAAACCCCAGTTTTCCACCAGTAGTGTGACCTCCTGTGTGCTCAGGCATGCACACCCCAATATTATTCATTTCCTTTGCAAACCTTTTCTATTTACCAGCAATAAAAAGCTCAGTGACTCTCTCCAGTGATGATTCACCCCATGTCTACAGCACTTCAGCCAGTTTAATCCTCTTGTGGATGGAACTTATTTCAAAATTGACCCTGCTTTGAGCTGGTTGGATGACAGGACCCAAACATCCGTTTCAACCCATTTTTTTCTGGGCTTCTATGAGGCAGTGGTGATAAGAGCCGTGATTAAAATGCCATGACCTTGAAAAGCAATGGGAAGCTCACTTTGAACAACCTTTATGAAGTTTGGTTTATGTCCTAGGTGGGTTGAACCACTGACACCCTTGGTTTGACCCAGCCATAATGTGCACCTGCCTTCCCTCCTCTTTCTGCCCAACTGTGAAAAAAAGATGATTTTTCTGTAAAATAAAAATAAAAGGAAATTTTTAAAAACAGAGATTAAATACACAAGTGTGCAACCAATTTATTTTGAGATATTTGCACACAGCAAGATCTGGTCACATCTACTTTCAGATTCTAGTCCTGCGCTTTGGGGCTTTTGGACTGTAATTGTGTTCAGTCTTCTATTTATACAGTGAATCTATAATGTAATTTCATGAGGTACTGAGATGCACTGAAAAACATATGAGCACTAAGTTGCTCTGCCTAATCCATATGAAACAGTGCTGGAAATCAGCCTGGTAAACGTGGCAAGAGAACGAGCAAGGATTTCATCTGGGGTCTGACACTAATCTAAAAAGGATTATCAAGGAGATAGCCTGAGATACAGAGCACTCAAACAGAGAGGACAAGGAATCCTATTTAAATGAATGCACTGGGTTGTGGGGGGCTTGTAAACAATTAGCACACATCCTTCCCACTGACCACAGCAGCAGGAGCTCATCCCCCCCAGCCACTGCACAAACCACATTTACTGCTCCAGTCACCAGATTCAAAGAGAGCTTAAGAAAAACAGATGATTTTCCAACATTAGCTTTTAATAGGGACAGCATGTCTGGCAGGATGAAAGGAATGAAAAGCCCTTGCTGTTCACAGTTGCAATCCACCCCCTGTTGTCTCGCTGTCATTTCTCCACAAGCTTCACCACTTGTTGCTGTGGGGAACTCGCGTGGAGACAAATCCACACCAGGGCACCCAATGCTCCGTGTGTGGGGTCCCAGCAGGAGGGTCCTGCTCAAGTTCATGCTGGGTGCCCGAGGTGGTGGTGCTTGTGGCCACCCTCCTCTGATATCCCTGCTCTGCTTCACTCATATTTTGTTTTTCCTCTCCATTTGTGTTTTTCTTGAAAACAGATCTGTGAGCACCTGTCCGTTTGGGGTGATGGAAAGCAAAGATCAGGCCAATGAATTATTTAATTGCAGGCCTAATTTAAAACATGAGAATTGCTCTTTCTGAAGCAAAAGAAATAACCAATTCTCTCGTTTTGTGGCAGAAATCTGAGAACCTGCTGATTGCCTCAGTCTCATTCGCTTGTCTTCCCCTGACAAATTGAAGGTTTTGTGGATTTTGGCCTTTTGAACTATAGGATTTAGTTTTGAAATAGCAGAAAATGTTTTATGGATTGTAGCACGTGTAGTGCAGTGTTCCTGTGTCCCACGTGCCTGCAGCCAAGCGTTCAGCTGAGATGAAGCTTCATGGGATGTTTCAGGAACAGCTGAGCAAATCCATGCTAATGCCATGGAAGAACTCTCATCCATCTTCTTACTGCTCCCTTTGGGGTTTGGCTACAAATAAATTGTGCATGCCCTGAACTATTCCTAGGTTAGGGGGGTACCATTGAATGCATGAGCAACATAAATGAAGCCCTTTGGAGCTGACAGTGCTCCACGTGCCACAGTGTTCCCAAAAATCCTGAGCATCACCACAAGCACATCCACCTGGAGCACAGCTGCTCCACATGGAGGGGGTGATTCCACCTGTGCAAAGGGGGATGGAGAACAGAAAAGCACCCTTGTTAGGCCATTCTATTCCCACTTAATTTTTGTTTTTCCTGCCCATTAAGGCTAATAAACTCACAAGCAGGGCAGTGCATTAACTGCAGCAACACTTTTGTACCTTCCATGAGCCCAGTCAAATCCCTCTGCTGATTTTGTTGAGCAGTCCTGTTTCCACACATGAACACTCCCATATAATTGTTTTATCACCATGGTCCAGCGCATGGTTGAGTTAGAAATTTGTGCTGGATGATGCAGAGCATTCCTTGCTTGAATTAAAGTTGTCACAAAGGTATCAAAAGCACTTTTTCCTTTTTTGCATGCTGTACAACAGAAGCTGTTATGTACCCTGCAAGCATTTATTCATTATAAAGTCATATTTGATTCAGTGAGACTGGAATGGGTTCCAGTAGGTTAAATATCTCCAAAGCCAAAGTTCCCCCTTGCTGGAGTTCATGCATTTAGTTCACTCAGCTTTCCAAACATAAAAGTAATCACAACATAATAACACACCCAGGGGATCTGCAACCTCACTGGGGTCTACTCAGCCATCTCCCCATCCCCTTCATCCACTGGAAGATTTCTGCAAGATAGAGAATATTGTGATAAAAGAGGACAGACCATAAAATAGAGGGCCAAGCCCCAAGTCGTGTATCATAATAAAGGCAGAAACATCACCCAGATTTGGGCCAGCAGAGAATCTGGATCTTTGTACTTGAAATATACGTAAATATTTCAGAGCAATAAAAGTGAAATATGCTCTGGCTGTACATTAAGAAGAGATTTCAGCAAACTTTATGCTTAAATTTCTTGGTTGATTAGCCCACAATGACTTCTAATCACTTGGGAGAGTTTTTAAAAATCAAACTTGAATACACTCAAGACACAGAAACTGAGAAAGTTGTCTGCAGGTCATAGGGACTAACTTTTATTTTTTAAGGAAAAAAAAAATCCTTCAGCTCACTTGCAAGTAGCTATTGCATTCTGAAATGAGCAAAGCCAGTTTTTTGAATGAAAGCTCAACACCTCATTTTCCACTCATCCTGCAAAGGATGTGCAGTCCTGCAGAAAAAGATAGAGCAACATTATTATAAAAATGAGAGTGATAGATAAAAGGGATCTTTTGTGTTTATTTTTTTTTTTGAGCTGGCCCTTGCAGGTGGGTGCTTTCTGTGTGTGTTTGAAGATGGGATGTGGATGGATCCTATCAGCCCTCACAGGAACAGAGCTACTCAGTCAAACTCAGCCCTGGGCATCACCAAAACACTTATTTTTTCCCTGTGATATGCCAATCCATCCCTCACCCTGAGTTTCCCTGCAGCTGAAGTCCCTCATTTCTCCAGAGACCCATCCACTCACGAGGCAGGTCAGGTTTTCAGAGGAGGAGAGATAATGCAGCCATTGCTGGGAAAGCTGCCTGCACCCCTGACCACCCAACTGGAAAATGTAACTAATTTTATTCACTGGGGAGGGCTGGGAGGATTAATTGGATTTAGTGGCCACAATGTACTTTACACTGGTTGGGTGGAAGGAGACTGATAAGAGTTGAGGTGCAAATTTCTCAGAGGTGCAAGGAAAAAAGTGGCCAAGGAGGAGGGCAATTATTTAAAGAGTCAGTGAAGCGAGGAAAAGACAATTAGCATTGGTATCACCCTAATTCACAACAATTTGCAACAATGAGTCTGAGACACTCTTCCCATCAAGGCCAGAATACATAATTTCTTGACCTTATTATAAAATATAATTTAAAAAACATGAGCAAAAACGCTGCATGTCCACATGGGTAAAACCGAAAAACTGAAGGACACACAAAGGAACTGAAGGACAACAGTGATTTGGGAGTCCTGGAGGTGAAAGGAAATTACAGCAAGGTTTCTCATGCCCATGGTTTTTCAGTGGAGCCAAACAGGTGACAGAAAATTTGAACCACACGGCCTTCACTTTATTTTCTGTCCCCTGGGAGCCTCTCATTTGGACCTGGCCTGTTCTCCTGCATTGCACAGGGACAGGATCCTCTTTTCCCATGTTCCTGTAGGTTATCTGAGATGTTAACCTCAAATATCTCCAGCACTGCAGCATGGAATAAGGGTGAAAGAAGCAGGTGGAATACCAAGAGCAGCAGCATCAATACCCTCTGAGTAGATTACAAGCTGGAGTACAGCCACCACTTCCCTGATCTTTTATCAGCACATAATATTATTAAACACAGAGTTAAAGGAAAGATACTCTGAAAGGGACAAGAGAACAGGCTTCTAATGGAATTGTGACTGGTTTATAGCATGGCTATTCTGTCTACTTCTGTCTTTTTTGTTATATTGAGACCCTATTTTATAGAGAAGAATTTTTTTAAGCAGCATGTGGAGCCAGGGTCTTAGGCCAGGTCAGCTTGCAGCACTACAGGTACACCTTGCTGACTGCACCAGCTTTAAAAGGCTCCTCTAGGATCTTTTGTTGCTGTGTTGTTGTTTATGGTGCTTGTGTTTAAGAGTCTCACGTGTCCAGGAAGCAGTGGACAGATGAGAGGTAGATCTCTTTAACTGTGGGTGCTTTCCTCTCCTCAATTAGAAAAAAACACAGCCTGTTCAATGAACTCCTCAAGTCTCTTATAAAGCACAGTTCTCTCTTCATCTGTGAAATGTTCTGCTCTGAAATAAAGGATTCCCTATTAATGCTGAGGAAGAAGATGTTCATCAGTGTTAAAGGGGAAGGGAACTTGGATAACACCAACTTTACTCAGTTTCTTTCACAGGTGCATCTCAAAGTCCTTTATGAATCATTTAAGTATTATTTTCAAAATTTATTCCAAAGGCCATTTTGAGCTACCCTAACCAGCCAAAGCCTGAAAACTTGGGAAAAGGCACCCCAGCCAACCAAAAAATGCACAAATCAGTCACTAATTTTGGTGTATCTGCAAAATGCATATGGGCTGAACATCAAGCTGCTTGCTTTTTACAGCTGTGTGCAAAACACCCAGTGCACTGTAGGTGTTATTTATAAAACTATTGATTTTTATTATTTATCTCTGTGCCTGTCTTGTTCTGTGCCTGCCAGCTGATCACTGTCAGATGTACTAGATTGTGCACATGGATTGGACTGGAGCTGATGGGATTAATTGATTTGATTACATTGAGTGAAATCAGTGGATTTCACATCGAATAGAATCAATAATCTGAATTACATTAGACAGATGAGCAAACACTGGGCAGGATCATTGCTCTGGCTTTCCTGGGATGTTAAAATGGTTGAGATCAGTGGCTTGGACTCATCTGTGCACGACACGGGGACTGGTTCCATTCGAGTCGCACTGGTGGCCTCAATAACTACAATTTCTTTTTAACTTGAGTTTGTACTGATCTTTATTATAATAATTATACCTAGCGGCAATCACCCTCTCTGGTACACACAAAAAAGTTCATTATATGACACAGAGATGAAGTGGCTCATTTTCCCCCTATTCTAATTTGGTAAATGGTGATTACAGAGGTAGGAGCTTAGCGAAACCCAATGAGCCTTGATACGTTAGTTAGATTTTTAACAAGTCATCTTTACTGAGACCTAACTGCATGGAGCCGAGGCAGATGACAAGTCCAAAGCTCTTGCCTGCTGCTGCTGTTGTTATTCTCTTGATTATCCTGCAGCATGTTGAACACTCCTGTGTGAGAAGGGCAGCACCATGGCACAAGGCCACCTTTCTCTTGTCCTTAATCAGAAATGTTGAACTGTTCTCTAACCCCCGAGAGGGAAAAGAATTCATTAGATTTCATCTTCTTTTTTTTTTTCACTCCTGAATGCTAAGTGTCTCTTCTTTTTTCTCTCTCTTCCTGGGGGAAATGTGTGAGGAATTAATGTTTAGAAAAAAATATTAACTTTCCCAATTCCCACACAAGGCTGAATCCCATCATCTGCACAGAACTGCAGTCAAAGGTTGCTGTAACAGAGGGGTAGGGTGGTAGCAACATATCCTTTCAGCTCAGTGATCAAAACCAGAAGATTAGCCACCTCTTTCCTAGCTTAGTGACATAAAAACCATGGAATTGGCCTGTGAAAGGAAGAGGCAGACTGTGTTGACAAAGAGAAGATAGTTCAGTGGATCATGACTGAAACTGTCATTTAAAAATAAAAGTTCATTCATATTTTCCCATAAACAACACTCCCAGATCAGGGTGCAGGAGGCACAAGTTTTGACAGGAAATTAGGGAGGGTCAGAAGAAAGGATCAGAGCCAGAGGATGACTACACCTGTGAATGCCTTCAAGGCCAGATAAAATCTTCTGTATTCACCCCACATTTGTGTTTATCAAGCATTTTTTGTTAAACTGATTAAAGTTTGCACTGAAAAAAAAAATCTCCATTATTGCTAGAAGAAGGCACCCCAGACTCTTGGTCCTTTTTGTTTTCTACCCTTTGGATTTTCTTTCTGCCTAAGAATTGAAGCCAGAGCCTAAATCCACAACTGGCATCCCTGGAACAAAGCAGATTTCCCCCAGGTCTGGTGGTTTTGGAGCCATCTCAGACAAGGGGTGGATATGGAAGTCCACCCTCCAGGACACCTGCCTTGCTCTTCTTCCTCCACCTGACTAGGTGGGTAATTTCTCCATGTTCTTATTGCTCAAACACACATGCAACACAGGACATTGTGCCAAAGGATGGAAGATAAAAGCAAAATACAATTATTAGGGAATACAGGTAATACAAGTGTCTGCCCTTACATCTTCACTTCAGCTGTGAGCTTTTTACTTACCGCTGTAATTTACAGCTGGAATTTCTTGTTTATGTACAGGATATTGAGTTCATTTTAACTTGGGGAATCTGAAATTTTATTACGGGTGGTGTGTTTATGCACAGCTGGACAAGGATGTTCCCTGGTCTCCAGAAAGGAGGCTGGGTTGGGCTATTAAAGGGAAACATGTCAAGTTCAGAATATGAAACCCAAAGTATTCCACAGCTTAGCTACTGGCACAGTGCTCTGCAACCTTACTGAATGCTGAGGGATTGGCTTGGTTTAAAAACACCTGAATGCAGAAAGGCTCACATAATGCACAAAGGACAGAAAAGCTGCAGCATTTGGCTCAAAAGCACCTCCAAGTCCAAGCTGTAACTCATCAGTGTTCTCTTCTGAGACCTCGTGCCTCCCATCCCTTTCCTGCAGCTCTGCTCCTCTCTCCCCCTCCCATCTCCCCAGGAAGGCTGGCTCTCACCTGTCTGCAGTTAGCAAAAACCAAAGTAACTGGACTTGCTGCTGGAACAGAAGAAATATGTGCTGTTAACTGTTCATTGAGCTGTGAGATGAACAAGCTGGGTGTTGAAAAGGAAATCCAAACTAAGAGTACATTTCCAGTGTTAATAAAGCTTTTTCCTTTTGTTGTATATTTCCAGACACTGATTCTAGAACAGCTGTCATCAGGGTTTTTTTTCAGAATTAGACAACAGGACAGATTTAAGGTATCATGGAGTCATTTATCCTTGCTAAATGACAGCTCTCCATGCTGCATTTGGAGATCTGTTTTGTCCTCCATCTTTCTGCTATATCTACAGCTGTCTCAATGAGACAGACGTTTCTGAGTCTGTCTCACCTGTGCTCCCCTTTAGACACAAAGGGAAAGCTGCACAGCAAGGTGGGAGTTTGTAGCACCAGGAGCAAGGCTGCTTTCCAGTAAGGGGAAGATGGAGCAGTACCTCTCCTGATTCTTGGAGGTACTTTGCTCTCTTAAAAGGTGACAGAGGTCTGGAGACCCAGACTGGCTGCTCATGATGGAGAAAACCTCACAAAAGAGCAGCTGTGAAGATGGGGGAAAGGCATGAGGATCTGGGCGTGAGATGGGAACAGAGAAAAACCCACACAGGTGAAGCTTGCCTTGGTTTTCCTCAGAATGTGGTGCCTTGGAGGAAATCCCACCTCCAGGGACAAAGACATTCCCATTCCTATAAAACCTGTGTTATCTCCTCCTCTGTGGAGGATTGTCACAGGTGAGGCAGGTGGAGGTCTGAGCTCCTTCTCCCAGATGTTTCTGTTCCCTTCTCTGTGAGCAGATGCTGTGTGCAGGCTGCTCTCTGCTATTCTTGGCAGGAGGTAACTCCAATAAAATTCTGAACTCCACTTTTAGATGGAGGAGAGTTTGGGTTGGGTTTTTTAGGAGCATTATGTGCAGCAATTGCATAGCCTGCAATGATTTAGAGCTCATCTCTGTTACAGTCAAGCCCATTTGGCTTTTACTTTCATGAGCCACAATGGAGACCTCATGCTGCAGTGAGGTTTGTCTCGAATTTTGTTTCACTATCACAAAGCCATCATCATCTGGTTTTGCTTCTGAGTTTTATCTTTTGCTCAGGAGAGGAGTGTCATATATTATTCACATCACATTATGCTCACAACATTTGAGGTGCTGGACAAATGCATTATAAGAAAACAGTCCCTGCTGTGAAGAGTTTACAACCCAGGCAGAAAAACCAGATGAAATTTAGAGGCAAAGAGATGTACTACGAAAAAACAAAATGAGACAAGGAAACACTCAAGGTGTCATGATTAACAGAAGTGCTGTTAATTCTTTTTTTTAATACTCCATTTTAATGGCAGAGATTGTAGAAAATTTTTCACAACTCCCCCTCCTTCTGGTGAAAGACAAAAGTTTCCTGTAAAAACACAAAACTGGGTTTACTCTGTCATTTGAATTGAATCTTGATTTTCAGAATTTCTTTTCATCTCTTGAAGACTCAGCTGCAGAAGTGCTTTATCAAACCCTGTTTGAAAAAAGATCACATGTTTGATTTGTCTTTAAAAAATATTTTCACAGAATTATATGCCTCATATGAAAAAAAAAAACCTTTTTTCTCCTGCAATAATTCCACTTTTGGTGCAGCACTGATACCAGGTACCATGTCATGCATTCACACTCATCAAGGGTGTTATCACTGCCTTGGGTTCATCCCCCTGCTCTTCTTTCACAGGCTTTGTCAAAGTGCTTCCAACCCCTGTTTGCTCACCAGAGGAGACCTGTGCATCCTTTGGTTGCACACAGCGAACTTCTCATGGTCCCTTTCCTCTCTGCCCTCCAGTCCTGAGGGACTTGGTGGCTCCTTTGCTGGCCCTGCTCCACACCACTCATCCACCCACAGAAATAAAAGTCTGCCTGACACTGGCTCTTGGAGGATCCCCCATGCCCTGAAGACCACAAACCTTTATCTCTTATCATAATCCTGCACATTTATCACCAAACTCCAGAGTGAGCTGGTAGCTTTGTAGGTGGCAAATTGTCCATTTAATTATGGGATTTTAGCTTGCTTTTCCTAGCAGGTCTTTTTCACAGCAGCTGACCTTCAGTGAGTCCTTGAATCATACAATTGCCTTTGTGAGACTACAGCAGTGAACATCCTTATTTTTTTTTATTTTCCTCACTGCTTTTCAGTTCAGCAGCAACATCCTTGAGGTGTCCTGTGAAATCCTGACACAGGGAGGCACCAGCCTGTGTTTGCATCCAGGCAGGGGATGGCAAGGCCAAGTGCACAGTCACTTGGATGTGATTTTTAGGGGCAGGGATTACGTTGCCAGAGCTACCATGCTCTTTTCAGGCTGTTCATATTTCATTAAAGCCAAGCAGAGAGAGGTGGGGGAGCCACTGCTCTGTGTCCCAGCACTGGGAACAGAGCAGGGGGAGCTGGGCATGTGCTGGGTGTTCTGCTTCATGGGAAACTTCCTCCAGAGGAAAACACACTCAGTGGGAGATGATGTCCTCTGGTGTCATTTTTCAGATGGCTTTCTATAAATGTTTTCAGTTGGTCAGAATTTTTCCTTTTAACCAAGAAGAGATAACTTTTTCTGAGTTTAATGCTAAATTTAATCCTTTTCCAATGAAAGCTGTACTGTCCACTAAGGGAACAGGGTTTGCCACGAGCGAGAGGAGCCCAAATGCTGCAGGGACACTGCTCAGGAAACAACTCCTGTGAGTGGAGCTGGCAGCAGCTGAGGAAGCTCCTGACAGTGAGTGAGCCTTAAGGAAGCCAATTTCCAACTTATTTTAAGCTCACTCCAACTCTAAAAATTCCAGGCTGGGTTCAAATAAAGGGTAGTTTTGGTGTCTAAAAGTGCCTTTGGCCTTTTTTGGTGTGCCCACACTGAGGAAAATCAGTCCCTCCAGGATCTGGATGTTTTCAGTCCCAGCACCAGCCTGCTCTGCCCCAGGGCTCCCACTGTGTGTTAGTTGTATTCTCAGGAGCCGGGGTTTGACAACAGATCCATCAGTGAAAGCCAGTCTGGTTAAATCACTTTTGTGTTTTGTGCTCCCCAAAGCAGTGCAGCAAGGGAGTTTTGGCTTTTTCAGGTTTCTGAGTGCCAGGGCAGGATATTGTTCATGTGCCTGTTTGTTATCTGCAGCTCCATTTTCTGCCTCAACTGCCCTGTGTTGGCAGGGCACAAAGGTTGGTCTGCCTTTGCTTTGGTTTTTTACACATTTCCAGATTTCCCTTCCTTGCCTCTCCACCAGCTCACTGAATTCTTGTTGATGTGGAAAAGGCTCCACAAGACTTGTTTTTCTCTCTGAGCTTTTAAATGTCTCCACTGTCACCTCTTGTTTTGGTTCTCAGACTTCCTTCTCTAGGCTATTTCCATGATTTATAGTTGATTGCTGTTGCCACTTTTTTACTGTAACATCTACTTGCAGATATAAAATCATGTTTCACATCCACAAAAGATTTCTATTGGAGAAATGAAAACGCTATTGAAATGTAAAACCTGCTGGAATAAATCATAGTGGGAGGGGGAGGAAGTGATGAAGATCTACAGTTTCATTTATATAAATGTACTTAACAGAACAGGTGACATTCCAGGGAGCCATCAGCAGATGGCAACTCCACCAGCTCAGGGGGAGCAGCTCTGCTGCTTTAAGAATGAAGTTGCTATTTTTCTCCAGTGCATAAATCTATAGTTTATAGTTATTGCACGACAACCTGCCACTAATTAAATTATAAATGACATGACAAGGAAGAAACACCTTTAAAAATCACGGAATAACTTTTTGGGACACTTTTAGTACATTTCATCTATGCTCCACTTTCTGAAGTGCAGCAACACCTCGCAGTGTTTGTGTTTCAAGTAAATTGAACCAGTGAGGGAGCTGACACATCTCCCTTCACGGGAAACTGGGGGAGCTGTGGGAGTCTCTGCCAGCCTGGGCTCATTTCCCTGCTCAGGAGCTCTGGCCATCACACCTGCAGCTGATTCAGCAGGCAGGGGGAACCTTCTGCCAGTGGGATAAGAGTTACTGCCCCTCATCATCCTCAGGCTGGAGGAGAAGCAACCCTGTGCCTAATGAATGGGTGGCTCACCAAGGGGTGACATTTTAATCACTACACTTGGTTAATAACAACATTTGTGAATAATAACCTTTGGAAACAATAACTGTGGAATAACAAATAAATCCCCCTCCAATTCCCCAGGCTGAGCCCAGCAAAGTTCCTTGCTCCCAGCCCTCCAGTGATGCTCAGTGCCTGTGGCAGAGATGATCCACAGCTCTGAAACCTTCAGCTCCCACCAGCTCTGACACCTTGCTGTGTCCCCCCCCCAGTGCCCATTTCAGTGGGTCCCATGGGATGCCACAGGTGGCCCAGGTTTGTTTTCCAGCTCCGTGTTCCAGCTCGTTTGGAGCTCCATGGATGGTGCTGCAGGCAAGAAAACCACATGGCTCTGCCTGCCAGGGCCTCCCTGGGACCCACGTGCCATCCCTGGGTGCCCACAGAGCCATGTGCCACCCTGCAGATAATTAGCTGATCAAACAGGTTTATTGCCTCCCTTTTTCCACCAGAAAATGACATAAATCATAGCAGATTTTTCCTTTGATAACTTAATGCTGCAGATGTGAAGTGTTTGGGGATGAATAGGACTCGGTGTTTGTTAATGAGAGTTTAATGTCTTCATCTTCTGCATTAAACTCCAGTTAATTAATATTCATTCAATTAGAAAATGTAAAAAATAAATTATACAAAATTAAGCTTTACACAGGAAGCAAGTGACCTCATTTCTGCTGTTTTCAGGTGCTAATTAGATTATCTCCTTTCCTCTGAAGGGGGAGTGCTGCCAGCAGTGAGGGGAGCCTTGCAGCTGGGCACAGACCTCATCTGGGAGTGCCTCGTTCTGCTCTGCCCTGAGCTGGTCGAGGCCAAAAACTACAGCCAGATGAAACACAGTTACAGTGTCTGTGAGCTTTCTGGTCAGTGGGAAGACTCTCCCTGCTGGAATGTGGGTGCTTTATGGAGCTGGGTGTTGCTGGCAGAGAAGGATGTGTGCTGAGCTGGTGGCAAACCAGGAGTTGTGCAAAGTCTGGATGCCAGTCTGGTCCTGCCTGCCAGCTTTGGCTGAATCTTCCTCCCTTTGCTGATGCTTTATTTTTATTTTTTTTCCATGCTCTGAACAGACTCTCTCAATTTGGAGTCCTTTAGGGAATGATATTCCTTTGGAGTTGAGAGTGTCTCAGCTTAGAGAGAAGAAGGAGCCCTCTGGGATGAAGAGGTGCTCTGACTTCAGCACGGCCAAGGGGGGAGTAAAACAAGCCAGCCCGAGCTGACTTTATGCAAACAGACCACAGGGGTCCCAACTAATCACTCTTGCCAGTTTATCATTGTAACTTTGAAGCTGGCCTTGCTTTGAGTCAGGGGCGGTACCAGCTGACCCTCAGAGCTCCTTCCAGCTCCAATTACTCCACGATATTGTATTTCTTCAGCTTGCATCCTGAAGCCAGGCTTGTCTTCTGTAGCAGGAATGCTGTAAAAGGCTGTGAGAGCCAGCAGAAAACTCAGACTGCACAAAGAGCTGCTGTGGATGACTGCACACTGTGCTGGGGTGGGAGGGGGAGCAGGGGAACAAAGGTTCTGTGCTGGAATGTGTTTTATAGAGCACCATCCATCACTGTCCTCTTCATCTGCTCCTTCCTAGCATCCCTGAAGAGCAATTTGCTTTGGAAATGGGAGGGACGGGCATCTGTGTGAGTAAAACTTGGTTACATCTCATAAGTTTGTCAAAAGGAGAAAAGTCCTTTGGATGAGATGTTTCAGTTGGTGAGGTTTTGGGGAGCTGGTTCTGTGTGTGTGCTGTTAAAAGCCAAAAGCAGTTCAGAGTATCAGTGACACCACTTGTGATGGCAGTTCCCCCTTGCATGGGACAAGGGGGTGCTAAAGTCACAAATATTTTAGAACAACTTAAAAAAAGTTGCAACACTACTGACACTGAGTCAGTGGGACCCAACTGTGTTATTTAGATGTCTCATCCTGCAGAGAACTGGGGATTTACTCCCAGTGTGAGCTCCTTATTTCACTCAGGCCATCACAAAGACAATGATTTGCAAAGGAGGCACAAATGAACTAGAGTGTCACAGCACCTTGGCAAAAAGGGGGATATTTCATGGAAGGGAGGTCAAGGAGGCTGCAAAGGAGAGTTTTCCTCTGCTGGCTGCTCCGGCTGTGGCCCTTCAGAACAGAGCCCAGCAACTACCACAGCTTGTCCTGTTGTGAATTCCTGGGAAGGCTCACATCCCACTGCCTTTTTTCCATTCTACTGCTTCTGTATCTTTCTCCTGCTCTCTCTGCTACACCTCCTCATTAGCTAAAATGTCTTAATCTTCAGAACCTGTGCTTGGTTTCAAGCCAGATTCCTGCTTTCCTTGGCTCATTCCAGCTATCACAATATCTGGCACCAACTGTTTGGGCTGTGCTTACGGCCCCAGCTCAGGATGCTGCTTGTGAGAGATGGTGAGGCACTGATTTGTCTGCTGCAGGCAATGCTGGGAGCCAGGAGCTGCTCTCATGATTCACTGCAGTGCTTTTCATTCCCTGGTGCTGTTCTGACTTCTTAATTTACTGTGTCTTGCAAGGCTGTGAGGGAAGGAGGGAGGCACCCAAGTGTCAGGTTGATAGAGTTGGTTGGGTCAGATGATATTCCCTGATCACAGTGCCCCTGTGTGACAAAGGACTCCTGCACATCTTTACTTGTAATGTTTTGGGTCTGTTGGATTGATGAGATCTGGTTCTGCGTGCTCAAGTGCTTGGCTGGATTGACCTGCTGGTCTGGAGTCTTGAGTGTTCCTCAATTTTTGGTGTCCTTGGTAATTAGCCTTGCTCCTGCTTGGAGATGAGTTCCAGGCACTTGGTGAATTGGCAAGGCTGTAACAAGACCTATCTCATTAGAGGGTTAAAAAATAGAGCACAGTTCCTAAAGTTATTGGATTAGCCTTTGGGCTATGGCAGGATATTCCTCATCTGTTTTGTTCTTTAACCAAGAAAATTTCATTTTCCATACACATCCCCCCAGAACCTCCTGGCTGAGGAGCAGGTAGAAGCCTTTGGGAGATCACAGACCCTTACACTGCATGCTCTGTTTTCCAGGAGAGCTTTTCCTCACTGGAGCAGTTCCTGCTTGAGTGGAGAGCTGCCAAACCCATTGTGCCTCTCCCCACCCACATCTGCAGGCTGTTTCTCCCTAACCTTACAGGTTTTCCTACCATGTCACCCAGGCAGCTTTTCTCTTCTTCTGTGACAACGGGGGGAAGTGGCTTTTGTGGGTCTGTCAAAAAAGGACACCAGTCTCAAATTCCCCATCCCAACCCACTTCAGAGTCAAGAGGTGTTTATAATTGACAAGATTAATCTCACCAGATATTTGAGGACTTTGCTGAAGTCTTTCATTTCACTGCTCACTCAGGCTGCTCAGGAAGATTAGAGTGAGTGCTGATGGCTTTGCAAACTGCTCCAGTGGACACTGAGTAAATATTTTAGAAAGCACAGCTGCAAAACACTCCTAATCCAGCCCTTTCAGTGACAAGCCTTACCTAACCAGCCTGGTCCAAAAGGAAACACCAAACCCTTGACCACAAATCCTCCTTGTTATCCTCTTAAGAAGGACTCAGTGCATGCTCAGAATTCACAGCAGCATACCCCGACCTGCTGGTGGGTTTTGCATTGTGCTTTGGGGCAAAATTGGGCAAAATAAGGTCAGAAGATGGGCAAGGACATGGACATCCATCCCCAGGCTTGGTGTCAGGTTGGGATTAATCCTGGCATGCTGAAGATGTCTACTCAATTCACTGAAAATGCTTGGAGGTACCTGTGCAGCTTGTTCTTTTTCTCACTGGTTATTGGAAATTCATTAGAGAGTGGCAGGAGTTGTTGTTGAAAATGAGCTGCATTTTTGCCCAAGAACCATGGAATTTAGAATAGACCAGTTTGGGGGGGGCAGGGTTTCAACATCTGGGTTATGAGTATAGAAGGGTTCCTGAGAGTGCCACCAAAAGATTTGTCCAAAAGTCAATAATTAGGGTGTTTCCATATGAAATTTGGAAGGTATTCAAAATTAACACTGCTGCTTCTCAGACTCAAGACTTTATATATATATTCCTTATATTTTAAGGGCTGTGCCATACTCCAGTAAAGGTGTCCCTCCAGTTCTTTCCATGTCACAGGTGAAAAGATGAGTTTGAGAGTCTGTCTGTGAGGTCTGGATCTGAGAGCACTGCTGAGTAAAGTGAGCAGGCTCCTGCTGTGCCAAGTCTCCCCAAGGCAGCTCTGCTTATTTCTTTTCACATCTATCACTTCCTCAAGCACACACACATTAATGATACTGATAATAGCAACAGGGGGGTTCTGTTTTATATTTATCTCTGTTTCCTTGGCTTCTGTCCACTCTGAAAAGTCCCACCAAAAAAAATCAAAATAAGAGCTGTTGTGTCTGAACTGATTATAGGCTCTCAGAGTTGATGTTCCCTTCAGATTCTGACCAGCCTGGACAGGTCTGCTCTCCTGGCTGATGCTGATGGGCCCCTCATCCCTACAGGAGCAAACAGGGAGAGGACAGCCTCTGGAGCTTGCTTTTTATCTTGGGTGATGGGGACATTTTCTAAATGGGATTTTATTACAGTGACAGTTCTGAGTGTGAATCACCCCATTTATGTGATATTTGTAGCAGCACCACCAATTATGGCCACCTTTGCCACCAAGAACAAGGAAATTAAGAGCAGCTAATGGACTGACACAGCTCTGGGTGCCAAGGCAGGAGCTGTGACAGAGCAGATCAGTCCCCGCCTGCCTCTTTTCTTATTTTCCTCACTGTCAGATATTTATTGTAATAGTTGAAAGGCAGCATTTAGCTGGCATAGCACTTTCTATTTAAGGTGCTGTGCAGAACAGGCCATTCCACAGATAAAGGGAAAAGTATGTTTGAGGACAATATTGGGACTGAAATGGAAATTGCCTTAAATTGGGTTGGCAAGCATCCTTATTATTCATTGGGATGATTTGAGGGCCTCTTTTAGAAAGGAGAAAAAAGTAAAGGTGTGTTCGTGGGGGGAAATATTCTAAAACTGAAACTCTGCTCAGTCATTAAATAAATTCATGACCCAGCAATGCCTCAGGGAGTTTTCCTTGCCCAGCCTCCAGGCCAGGCAGGCTGCAGGACTCTGGGGGCTTGCTCAGAGCAGGGATCAGCTTCTTCAAGGGCTGCTCAGGCTCCTTTGGGAGAATGTTTGCTGAATTGGAGGGCTGGCAGTGGCTAAGGAGGGGAGCCTGCCCTTTGCCTCGACCTCTGTGTGCTCCATTGGTCTGGTGTGGGATTCCCATGGGGCTCCCCTGTGTTTGGGGGGGACACAGCAGCCTTTCCCAGGACTTGCTATCGAGGATTCACTTCTGTGGAGCAATGCAGAAGCTGCACAGGAAGCTGCTAAAAAGATGGGCAGCCCAGGATGGAGGATTCTGGATTATTAATCCCTCAGCTCACTGAAGGGCTCCCAGGAGATGAACAAGTCCTTTCCCTTTCCAGTCACTGCTGGTGTTCCCATGGTGGTTCCTTCAGGATTTTTGCAATACCAATACAAAGACTATTACAGGGCTTGCTGCCTTTTCCCATAATCTGGGTTGTAGCATTTACCCTGGTGAGCCCACAAGAAGCCTTGGAGAGCACTGGGCTCCTCAACACTGGCACTGCCTGCCTTTATTTACCACCTAAGGCTCCTGAGGCCCTTTTGGAGGTGCACATGCCAGAATGACACATCATTCCTTTGAGCTGCAACCAGATTGGAGCTGCAGACTATTGCAGGTGCTGCGGGGTGTTGATTCTGTCCCAGCATTCAGAGCAGAAAATGAGGAGCCATGGTTTGTAACTGCAAATGAGCAAGGACTGTGCTTATCAGAGTGTAATTAGCCTGATCTGTGACCTTGAGGGAGCTGAGGCTCTGATAAGAAGCCCCTGGGAAGGGTACTCTCCTGTCAGACTGAGAACATGCACAGAGATGAGCTGCTGCTCTTATCTCAGTTTCTCCTTTATTTCTTACTCTGGCTTTTTTCCCCTCCTTATTTCTACAGAAAAAGCTTTGAGAGTTTGGGGGTTTCTCCCCTTTTGAGCTTCCTTGGCTGCAGTCTGAAGAAAATCACATTCACATCCTTTTTCTCACAGGGCCTCGAATATTTCTGGGCTCCTCCACGATGCCCTGAGGGCAGCCTTGGTGTCCCAGTGTCACCCGTGGTGGCTCTGCTGTGACAAAACGTTCTGGCTCAGCTCTCCTGCTCCCAGTGGCCACCAGCTCTGCATGCCCAGCAGCCCCTGATGGGCTGGCAGTGCTCAGGGCTCTGAGCCCACCCCTCCTGTACCATCTCACATCTCAAATATTCCTTTCCATCATAAGGCACTTTCTGTCAGTCCCACGAGGAAAAGCTGACTGATGCAGTGTGTGTGGTACCTGTGGAGAGCAAAACATTTGGTGTAAAGGAGCAGTGTCCATGGCACAATCATTTAAAGGGAATTATTTCAGGCTGCCTCTGGTCTGGTCCCAAAGTCTGACTATTATCAGTGAATTAGGAGTGTGTTTTATCCAAAAACAGTTCAGGTTCTGAGCACCAAGTCAACTGAAATGTAATAAAGAGGAAGTTTTGATATTCAAAAAATGCACTCTTGGTCTTAAAATGCTGCTGTAGGTGCTCAGACACAAAAGCAACATGAAATTGCCTGAACCTTTAGAGCAAATTTTGGCAGGGCTCTGAACAGGCCCAGGCAGCCTGGCCAGCTTCTCTCTCAGCTGGTGAAAAACACTCAGTGCACCCTCAGAATGGACAGAATTCATGGTTCATGTCTGTTCCTTCCAACTGGGTCAAAAATAGTTGAATATTTGCTGGGCCTAAACAAAATTAACTGTATAGTGTGGGTTTCTCCATGTGGAGAGCTAGAGAAAAGTTAGGAAAAGCAGTTGGGAGTTTCATATAAATAAAAACATGTGTGCCATATCAAAAGGGAATAGAAAACCTTCTATTGCAGCTTTTGGTGGGGATGTTGTTTGTAAGCATGTGTCAGGTGAGTACTTTTTCATTTGGGTCTGGAAATTGTTCATTATTTTAAAAAAAGGGTATGGAAAGTGTTGGACAGACCCAGATACCTCTGAATCAGAGGAAAAGTCACGTCTGTGGTTTCAGCTCTGAAATGAGAGAACGTGGATGGGATCCTGGATCTTCCCCTCATTGGAGCATATGGTGTTGCCCAAAAAAAAAGCTCAACCTACTGGAAAAAGGATTAGCAGGTATATCACAAGAAGCTGTGCAGAAGTGCTTTGTGTGTGCACTTCTTTTGGCATCCCTGCCTATGTGCAAACCACACGGGTACAATTCAGCTCCCAATAACCATGTCTGCTCCCCATCCATAAACCCACAGAGCCTGGATGCAGATGTACCTGCTCCCAGGGCTGGCTGCAGTGCTAGGAAGCAGATGTGCTCCTCCCAGGCTTCCTTGGGTATTTAAATATCCAGAGCAAACGTGTCGCTGCCCTGACAGGGCTATTTCACTCTGTGCTGTTGCTTCTCTAAAATGCCAATAACAGTGCTGTGCCCTCCGTCACTGGGATCATTTCCAGCAGGAGAACAATTTAATATCCCACTGGAGCAGTTCAACAAGGGGTGTTCTGTCTCCCTGCTCTTCAAAGTTCTTCTAAGCTTCTGATGTTTGCATTTTTGTAATGGAGTTTCTCAGGTACATTTCATGTAAATTGTTTTGCATTCCTTTCTGGAGGAGGAGAGAATTGATGGCTGTTAGTTTAACCAGCGTGGCTAGAGAGGTAGCAATTCCATCCTCCAATCCATGGTCACATTTGAAAGTCTATAAATATCAGAGTTCAGAAATAAACTGCCTCCTTTTTACCTTAAACATCTCAGCTTGTGCATGTCGTTCATGTCATGTCCTATTGTGACAGTATTCTAAGAAAGGAGAGGAGAGGATTTTAATTTTTCTCAGCTTTATGCCCTTGTCTGCCTGCCTTCAGTTACACTTGGCCATCTCTACTTCCGAAATGCTAACACTGATTAGTTGCAGAAATCCACCCAGTTACAGAAAACTTCTGGAAAGCTGAAATCAGACTTTTTCCTAGAAAATTGTGTTGTCTGTATTTGGGGCCCTCAGCTAAGGACCCTTCTTTTCTGTGGGCTTGTGCTCAGAGGAGCAAACTCAGAGCTACTTCTTTGAAAGTTATTTATCAGATTCAAGAGGTTCTCTTATTCTGGGGCTTTGGCAACATCTGTCCTTCCTCTGGGTCTGTCTGCAGAGCTTTGGGGATGGAGTCTCAGCAAGCCAAGCCACACCTGAGGGTGCTGAGCCACTGCCACACTGAGATCATTCCTGCAGTGCTGTGCTGGCTGCTCCCAGCTCCCGTGTCACAGCACAGATTGACAGCGTCCTGGTAAACCTCAAACCAAAACTGCAACTTTCATTTTGCTGCTAATTGTTTGGAATTCTTTGAACTCACGTCTGCGGATGGCACTTAAAACTGCCTCTGCTTGGTACACCTCATAAACAGATGGAGTGTTTGTTGACGTTTCTGTGACAGCTTGAAAACTTGTTTCCTACCTCTGAGCTGAGCCCTTTCTGCCTTGTCCTCCATCTGCCATCTCATTTTAAAACTAGCAGAACAACTCAAGTGAAGCAATTCCGACTTTTTCCATCTGTGCACAGTTAATTAAGAGGGTAATGAGAGCTCCGAATGAACAAGCCCTGCATTAATTCAAGATATGATTAAGGGAAACATCTAAAAATGAAAAATATATATGTGCCTACATACATACATTTTTTAAAAGCCTTGAGCCCCTTTTGTCTGTCCCTGTGCTTGCCAGCATTATGGTTGGGGATGATTAAAAAATAGGAAAGATGACTACAGAAAACTGAGTCTGTATTCTGAGCATGAAATCCGTGTATAAGCAGCTTGAAGGTGCAGAGATTGTTATAACATGAATATGTGTGAAGATGGGGCTTGATAGTGGGAGAAGAAAATGCTGCTTGGTTTTTGAGGGGTTAGAAAGGTGAGTTACAGGACCAAAGGCATGGAGAGGGTCACAGTCCAAGGAGTTCCCCCAGCTGAAATTAAGACATATGGTTCTGTGTGATATTTGCTTTTGTGGCCATCCCTGCATGCTCCCAGCCAGGCAATATGTGACTGCAGGAATGTACCTTGGGAAATTCTGCAACAAGCCAACACTGCCTCAGCAGCTACTGAACTAGGAATTCCAGCCCAGGCTGGAAAAAGGGGAGATATTGCCTAATTTTGCTCTGATCAGACTAAGGTGCCAATAAGAGACCCAGGAGAATGAATTAGACAAGGGAGAGAGGCAAAGTTTGGTCCTGCAAAGTTTAAACTGGGGAGGAATTCAGCAGCTGGAGAAGGATAACGTGGGAGGTGATCAAGGACAGGCTAAAGGGCCACGAAGACCTCAGAAAGATAAAGAGGGGGAGGCTGCAGAGCAAAGCAGCAGCTCTTCCCTCCTTACCTTGTGTCTCCCTCCAGGTTTGCAGCTCACATTTTGCTTTACTGGGGCTGAAAAATGAGGGGCACTGAAAAGGCTGAGTGAATTCTTGTTTGGGTTCTTTTCCCCCCTTCTTGGTTTCTTGCAGCAGCAGGAAACACAGGAAATATTTCTAAACAAAGCTTGAAATTGGCTGTTTTCATTTTGCCTGTGAAATTTCCTGGGGCTCACAAATTGGAGTCTCATCCAGGCTGCCAGGGAAGGCAGACGCACTAGCAGAGCTCGGTGGAGATCTTGGCTGCAGGCACCAGAAAGGGGCTGGGATTCACCTGCTGAAGGCTTTATTAATTAAAAAAGCAGCCTTTTTCTGGCTGCTGGTGGTGGCTGCTGCCTGACAGATGCTGTGAGAATGACCCTTTTCAGCCCAGCCCTGGTGCTGTGTGCCGAGGAGGGGTGGCAGGCTGGGAAAGCTCGTGGCATTTTCACAGGGATCCCAAGGAGACACTGGAGTGAGGTGTCCCACAGCACACAACTGCACAGGGTGGGATGGAAGCCATCAAAATACGTATCCTCTTCTTTCTATATGATTTCTAAAGCACTGTGGGAAACAGGGCTGGAAGGGAAATCAAGATATAATCCCCTGCCCCAAAGGAACATCAAAATTGTCACTTCTGTCAAGCATTTGTCTAATCTGTACTCAGAACCTCCCCGGGCAGGGATGTCACACCCTCCCTGGGCTATCTTTTCTGGAGTTTAACTACCCTTGCTGTTAGAAAGTTTATCTTAATATCTGGTCTGGATCTCCCTGGCTGTAATTTAAACCCATTATTCCTTGTTCTACCTGACATGGAGACCAAATTTATTCTCCCCAAAGATGTGTGTGTGGAGTTCAGCCTGCCAGGGGGAGCAGGGACACAGAGGCTCATTGTGAAAGCCACCAGGGACACATTTGTGTGCCAGGACTCCCCTTGTCCCTCCAGATGTCCCCAGCTGTGCCCCAGCACCAAAGCTGGGCTGGGTTTTGCATTGTTTTGCCACTGGAATCAGAAGGGAGAAGGGAATTGGTCAGGGAGCTGGGGTATCATCAACCTGTCAGTGGGTTAATACCCTCATAGCACCTGAACCACAAAATGGACAAGAAGTTTTTCCTAAAATTAAAGAAAATTAAGTTTTTCCCCAAGGCGGCAATGTGTTAGAAGTTTCCATTAAAAATAATAAATAAATAGAATTCCCCACCTTTCTACCAGCTAAGTCTGAAACTCCTTGAAATAAGGGCTAGTAATGGAAGTGCTGACAGTATCTTAACTAAAGTAGCGTGAAAGGAGTGATATAATAGTTTATTTCAGGTAATGCCATGGTGATTTTTAATTTACATAATGTCAAAAATGCAATATGTGAACTTTCTGAAAGCAAAAAAGTGGTGATAAAAACATCTATTTATTCCTTCTGCCTCCTTGCAGAAATGAGGGAAAGAACAAAGCCACAAGGAAAAACCTCAAGGCCATGGTATTTACATGAGGCAGAGCTACACACAAAGTACCCCGGGAGTGTCTGAAAGAGAAGCTGACCTGGTGTCGTTGCTCTTGTCTCAAATCATTTGCTGGTTTAATAGCTCACCATTTGCAAAATGATGTTTAGATTATTCTCCCTTCCTAGCATTAAATAGAACTGGTGCACAGTGAATGTGAGTGGGTTGTGGAGGACTCCCAGGTCCCAAAGTCAATGCTCCTGCCAGTTCAGCAGCTCCTGCCTGGGGATGCACAAAGTGTGTCCAGAGTGGAGGGGCCTGGGGGGTGCTGCAGTTTGGGGGTTTATAGATTTGGGGGCTTTTTAGGCAATTAGTCAGCGTTCTGGTGGGATTTTTGAGAGTAAGTGGTCCTCATTCCTGGAACAAGACACCTAAGGGGTGTCCTCCAGCACCCAGTGGTGCCACTGGGGTGAGCTCAGGCTCCAGAGCTGCTCCGTGGGCTCCTGAGCCAGAGAGACTCCATGATCCTGAGGGTCTTTTCTGATTAAATGATTCTGTGACATGCATGGGTCAAGGGGCCACTTGTTCTGCTCCCTTGAGCCAGGGGCTCTTTGGAGGACCCTGCCTACCCTGATCCCAGCCTGAGATGATCCTGGAGGCTAGCAATAATCTGTTGTCCACCCCAAACTCTGAAACTGAAGGGATAAAGAGGTGGCTGTGAAGAGAGCAGGATCAACCTGCTCCTTCCCAAAGAAAATAAACAGCAGATCTGTAAAACCATTACTGTTCAAAGAGAGCCCAGGGTCCTCCAGAGGAGCTGTTTAAGGGGCACTTTAGCAAATTTGCAGTTAGCTATAACCAGTCCACTAAAATTCCAGTTTGGAATATGTGATATTGAACCAGTCAGAGAATCTTCTGGGACTGGAGTCAACTTCTGTGGTCACTTCTTTTAGCAGAGCCCTATCAGACACTGCTTGCTTGTGGATTAATTAATTGATTCTCTTTAGGAAATAGGGCTTAGAGAACGTTGTGACAAATGTCTTTACCTGGATAGAAAAACCCCAGATGTGAGGAAATGCAGGAGATGTGGGTGGCTGGCAGCCTTCAGGAGCAATGCAGAGTCTTCAGCTGGTACCAAGCTCTCCAAACAGAATTTTAGAAGATTTTCAACATGTCCAGTCCTTGTCCTCTCCCTCCTCACAAAGGGGAAACTCCAGCTTGAGTGATTAACACAGCCCAGTGTGACACAATGGAGCTTGCAGCCACTAAAGCAGCCTAGTGTGACAAAAAAATTCTGAGAGAAGTTAATAGAAATCCTGCATCACGAAACAATCCACAGAGGAAGAGAATCCCTTGTGACAATATTATACTTTCAATATCATTCATAAAAATAAACCAAATAAAAGTCAATTGTAAGGTCCAGGATAACATAAAACATGAGTTTGGTTAGAGACACTTAGAAGGAAAATTTGCTTTAAATATGTGTAATCACCTTGAAGCCTCACACATTTACAGTTTTAATCTAGCACATTAGTGAGATTAGTACATGGGGTTTTTTGCAATTAAACTGCATATTTTATCACTTCTTCTACTTTCATGCTATATAAACTTGCAGGAAATTACAGACCTATAAATATTGCCAGAGCCCTTCCTCTGTGGGAGACAGAAGAACAGAGAGACAGAAGCAGTGTGGGTGGCTGGCTCCTTTCTTCCCCTAATTGTGCCCTTAATCAATAAACCCAAAATTTTCTAGAGGCAATTGTAGGGTTAGGATACACACCCAGGGAAGCTCAGAGATCCCATGGTGAGCTCTGTGCCTGCAGCCTCCAGAGCTTTCAGAGATTGTGCAGGACAAGCTCCTGCTTGGCTGGAGAGGAAAGGGAGTGGCAAAAGTGGAATTGGCACTTTCCCAATGGCAAACTGGCTAAATCCTCTCCTGTGGTGTGTCTTGGTTTGGAAAGACAGGTGTCTGCCAAGGAAGGCAGGAGCTCCCTGAAATGGAAAATGCAAACCCCCTCCCTCTGAATTGCTATAAATTTGAAATTAAGGGGCTCTCAGGCAAAAATATGGGAGCAGGAATAACAGTTCTTTAATAGGGAAGAAAATAAAAGGATAAAATAAACAATGCAGTAAACCAAACCAACCCTGCCAGAGTCAGAGCACAGCCTGGCACCCTGTGGGTCAGGGGGCTGGCAGCAGTCCCATTGGAATTGTGGCTGCAGCCCTCCTGCAGTGCCAGGGGTGGCTCTGCTGGAGCAGGGATCCTGTAGGAAGGTGCAGTCTTCCTCTGAAGATCCAGGGGAAGAGGCAGCTGCTGCTCCTCTGGGAATCCAGTGGAGAAGCCGTGCTGGTGTTCCAGAATCTCCAGGTTCTATCCAGGTAGGAATGCTTGGCTCCTCCCTCTGGGCGGAGCATCTCCCAGTGGGACACTGTAGCTCTTATCAGCCATGCAGGGACATTCCATGGCCTCATATCAGCAGGTGTCTCCCCAGTTGTGGAAGAGATAAGGAAAACTGCCCACTGAACAGAAGCCAATTGCCATGCAGATGGTGAATAGAACACAATTTGCTCGGCAATCCAGGACACACAGGAGATTGCACCACACGGCTCTCACCGGATGCACAGTCACGCGAAAACATCGTTCCAATGCTAAAGGAAACCTCAGCTCGGGCCCAAACTCCCCAGTTACGGTGTGACTGGAGCCCCAGCTGTGCTGGGGAGGGAGTTCCCTGCCTCGCCAGCCCTGGAAGCTGAGCTCCAGCTGCCTTTCTGGGACAGAGCTGTCCCGTGTTGCCCCAGGAGTGCCTGGTGGAGGAGGAGGAAGCCAGCGGAGCACGGGGATCATCTCAGAGCAGGGCTCGGCTAAACCCTGCAATGGGATTTGGCCTCTGGCCACGCAGCAGCTCGGGATGACCTTAAAAAGCAGTGGAAGTTGTGTTAGCATGTGCTGCTGGAACAGCAGCAGGACTCAGGGTGCTGACTCACAGGCTGGGAGCTGAGGGAGAAGGAGGATGCTGGGTTACTCATCACCAGCCAGGCCAGGCTGGCACAGGCTGTCCGTGCTCTCCTGCAGGATTCCACACATCCCCAGGGTGTTTCTGTGGAGAGGAATAGCGGATTTGTCTTTCCAAACAAGCCGTGGGTCTGCTGGTAGATAAAACCAGCACTGGGAGAGAAAAGAAACAATGGGAAGGATTCCACTGATTGATGAATGGAAAAAGATGTTTGATTTTACAAATAAACTTTAGGTTTGCTGATAATGAAATTAGACATTGAAAGATGAAAGAAACTATGGAGAAGAAAAACCCCTAAATTCAATAAGAATTAATAACTAAAAGAGAGGGTTATACATTAGGGGGA
>JAYDZK010000051.1:6387262-6405240 GCA_034509185.1 Euphonia xanthogaster | reverse complement strand
CAGTGCAGAAGCCGTGCTGGTGTTCCAGAATCTCCAGGTTCTATCCAGGTAGGAATGCTTGGCTCCTCCCTCTGGGCTCACATCACCCAATGGGATGCTGTAGCTCTTATCAGCCATGCAGTGACATTCCATGGCCTCTTATCAGCAGATGTCCCCCCCAAGGGAGGAGTGGATGTGGAAGAGATAAGGAAAACTGCCCCCTGAACAGAAGACAGCTGCCATGCAGATGGCAAACAGGATACAATTTGCTTTTTCCAGGACAGGTGTCAGGCTGTGTGAGTGCCTGAGGAAGGAGAACTTTCTGCTCCTCAGCCCTTTATTTGCTATGTGTAAAGATGTTCTTCCTTTTCCTGTCCGTGTCTTCACATGGCTGCTTCTCCCTCTCCTCCCATGCTGAGCTTACCCAGAGGTATTCCCTGTTTCTACATTTTGCACTGCCTGTGAGCTTTCTGCCTTCCTCAGACCTCCATTCCTTCTCATTGCTTGCTTTACCTCTGAGGTGGGTCCTTGTGCTGCATGGACAGGCAACACCCACACCTGAGCTGGTTTTGCTCTTTGAGGAAGCTTTGCCTGCTGCTCGGCTCTTCCTGCTTGCACCACAGAGCAGGGGAATGTTTCCCATTTTTCACCAGAAACCAACACTTCAGAGGATGAAGGAGGCCAGGCACCTCCCAAAATGAGCCCTTTTCTGGCCATTGACTCTCAGCGTTGTGCTGGACCACACCTGCCTGGGTGACAGAGAGGAGAGCAGCCCTGAAACCATCCACCGTGTTGATCTGTGGCTTCTGAACTCCAGACACCGTGTCAGAGCTGCCTTTCTCCTCACCCAAAGTGCTTTCAGGCATGTCAGGCAGTTGGAGCAGTTCTGCCAAGTCATGTGCTGGAAAAAGGCAGATAATGCTCTCAGCAGAAAGGGTTGCAAAGAAGAAAAGGGCAGATGCCAGTATTTCCAGAGATCAAGGTACCTCTGTTGTAGGAAAACAAATAAGGGCTGAGCTTTAGGCAAGGTTTGAGTAGCTTTAGAGCCAGCCTGGATCTGATCCACTCAATCCAGTGCTGTTGATGCCTCCAGCACCGTAAACTCATCTCCTTAAATGTCACTTTGGAAGGTGAACAGATGGGAAGTGGAGCTAGAAATATATAATCATGTTAGATTTCTTTTATGAAAGATTCTCTTTTTCTGGGAAAAAAAAAAAAAAGTTCTTCCTTGCAAGCCCTGATCAGCCTTGCATTCTCTTCTTCCCACTCCTCTCAAACCAACAGAGTCCTGATCTGGTGCACATAAGCAGATTTTTGTCAATTGGAGCCAACAGCTGAAAGAAAGACCCAGCTCAGGCAGTGCTGGGCATTTCACTGGGACACCAGGAATGTTTCAGCAGGCTCAGGCAGCTGGAGCTCCAAGTCTTCTCCTGAGTGCAGCCTTTGATCAGAACCAGGCTTTGTGTGTGCCTGAATCAGCATCCTGGGGAGTGTGAAAGCACCAGGAACTGGAAGCAGAGGATTTGTCCACGAGCCATTTGCTGCAGCATCTCCAAAATCCTGGGCAGAAATCTCTCTGTGCATTTGTGAGAGCAGCCAGGAGGTGGCTGCTTCATGGCAAAGCCACTGCTTGTGGATGCTGAGTCTGCAGATCTTGGGGAAAAATGGGCAGAACACAGAGACTGGGAGGCCATGACCAAATTCCTTCATCTTATCAACCTACAGCTTACCAACAACTGGCCGTTGCTTTGGGCTGCTAATGCTTCAACAAACCCTCAGCTGCACAGCCTGAAAGAGGAAAATCTCAAAGACAAAGCTGCCCAGCACAGCTGCAGAGCAGCCCCTGCTCCCTGCAAGCAGCACTTGTGCCCCTTGCAGGGCTCCTGTGGGCTGACATGTCACCTTTGAGTCAGGAACAGGAAGGATAGGTGACATATACTCCATCTGTGACCAGAGGCTGATCATCCAATTTATTAGAAACCCATTCCTTTTTATACACTATTTTATATTTATATATAACTATTTACTATAACTATCTAACTATATACACTATTTATTATTTTTACACACTATTCCAGTACAAGTGGACCTGATTGGTCCTTTAATCAACACACCATCACCACTGGCTAATTAAGAAACCCCCCTTTGGTAAACATCTTACTGTAAACATCATGTAGCACATGCTACCATGATCACAGCTGCAGAGATTAAGGATTGGTTTGATTCCTTCTCTGAGCTTCTCTCAGCTTTTCCCAGAACAACGCCTGGGAAAGTCTCCATTTCTCTCTCTCAGCATCCACACTGACACCAGGCCCACCTGCTGAATTAGGGAAAAGAGGGCAGAACAGGGAAAGCAGAGATGGATAAAGAACAAACCATCACCCCAGGGTCAGGCCTGGCTCTGTCTTTGTGCCGTGGTTGCTCTGCTGTAACAAGATTTGCTCTCCAAGTGGCTGCCTCCCCCTGAGCCAGGTGCCCAGCAGGTTCTCACACACCCAGGTCTGTCTGCAGAGAGCTCTGCAAAGCCTTGGAACCAGGGAGGAGCAGGAGCCTTTGAGTTCCCCCCTCCTGTGGGGCAGCCACTGCAGACACAGGTGAAGATGCACCAGGTAGGGGCAAGACCAACATCCCCCCGTGGTTTTTAGGTACTTAACTGACTCTTTCCTCTGGGACAAAGGCAGCCTTGTGTCCCACGTAGCACTGCAAAGCCCTGGCAGCTCTGGGGACAGCAGAGAGGCTCTGCAGTGACAGCTGCAGTGGTGATTTCCCTTCTGCTTTCCCTCTTCCCTTCTACTTTTTGTCTACCAGCTGCTGGAATTGCCAAAGGAGCTGCTGGAAAAACAAATTTCCAGCTTTTTACTCAGATATATAACACAAGCCCTCCCACCCCAGCACAGCTTTACCTTCTTGTGCTTCCCCAGATCCACCAAGGCATGCCATTGAAGCTACCAGGGGAGGGAATTGGAGGGGGGAATAAATAAATAACATGATGTGTAAAGTCCAGCATCACTTGCAGTTTGAGCAGCACCCTCATGTCCCACAAACGTGCTCAGAGTGCCTGGCTTCGTGGAGGGATTGGTTAGGGTGGGAAGTTGGTGGCTTTTTTCTTTTTCCCACTGATGTGTCTCCAGAGAAATGAGTGAAACCTTACAGATGAACGTGTCACAGAAGAGAGAACATATGCTGCACATGCATCTAAATAGCATTTATCTTACTTTTCACCGACGCAGTGGTGAAATATGTTCTCTTTGCTTTCAAATTTTAGGGACAAACAGATGGTAGAAAGCTTAGTTTTGGGTATTATGTCCATCAAAATAACCTGTATTGCAAGCACCTCTTACTATAATTGGGGATTTTAGCTGCAGCAGAATCTGGACTCCAGGAAAAGTCCTTTGAAGAAGTAGTAAGACAAAAAAAGGGCTGAATGCTGTCCTAAATATATATATTTTTTTTTTCTGAAATACACAGTTTTGCCATGCTATAATTAGAAATACACTCACTTTTTTTTTTGTTCTTGCTTTTGATAAGGATAAAGGCCAAAGAACACAGTTCCTTCTTTGACTCACACCTCTCCCCCTCCCAAATTTGAACCCCCAAATGTGTTCAGTCCTCACTGTAGGAGCCCATGAAAAAAGAAGGAGACACCAAAGATCCTCCTTCAGAAAGAAAAGCTCTACAGGCCCAAGATTTTCTCACCTATTTTATCAGTGTCTGGATATTCCCAAAATCTCTGAAATTCCTGGTGTAAAATGAGGTTGGAGGGAAGCTCTGCCCCAGGCACTGAGTGACTCCAGCTGTACCAGACCTGTACAGGGGAAAGGAGGGGTTGTGGCAGGTCCTGGAAATCTGCAGCCAACCCCTGCAAAGCAAACCCCCCCCCCCAAAAAAAAAAACAAAATTAAAATAAAAAGGACTTTTTGCTTGAAGGACTGCAAAAAGGGAGAACTCTGCCCTGGAATTCAATAATGAAGGATGAAGATCCTGTAAAATGGCAGATCCAGCATGGGGGGAACCTTGTCTGACAGGGAGGGGATGATTATCTACTGTAGGCATGTGAGTGTTCTCATTATGGGTTTATCATATAGAGACAGGCAAATGCTGAAACATTCCAAAGCTGTCTTACACAATTTTAGAGGATTTTGTTTGGGGGTTTTATTTCCCTCTTTTTTTTTTATTTCGCTTTTTTCCTTTAGTGTAGTGGTTTTTGTTGTGGGTTTTGTTTGGATTTTGGCTCTGATGTGCCTGCTCTGCTCTTCAGCACTTTTCCTGGTTCAGTGCCTCAGTTTCTAATCTCTAGGTCAGTGTGTGTTTTGCATGAATTTAATACCTGGTCAGCATTATCCCCTGTCCTGGAGGACTCTCTTACTTTGCTATTTCATTCTTGCAGAGCAGATCCAGGTTAGTTAATTGTGCACAGGGAAATCATCCAACAATGTTTAGGGACTTAAAATAAAAAAAATAAAAAACTTGAGAGGAAAATGTATAATCCCTACCACCCTGTTGGAAGGGTGCCCAACACAGCAACAACATTTAAAAAGTCACTATTTGCCAGTAATAGGTGCAAAGAGGAGTTTGGTCTTTCCTCTGTGTACTTAGGAAAAGAAATATCTGCTTCAAGGATGCTGAAAAATTATTATGGGAAATATACTCGGGACACAGCTCTCATTTTTAGAGATGTCAACCATTTTAGTGCCAAACTTACAAAGAACAATCCAGATAATTCCTCTTATTTCTCCTTCTGGATTGTTTGCCTCAGAATTTAGGAAAAAAATCATTAAAAAATAGGTGATGGAAATAGTTGCCTGTACACTGAGAAGGAACTAAACCATATTTTTGTACTTTTGTAGATAATTCTTTCATACAATGCAGAGCAATGTCTCACATTTAGGCCCTGTACTTTTGTGCATATTTTTGTACTTTTGTAAACAATTCTTTCATACAATGCAGACTGTGTCTCACATTTGGGCCCTGTCAGACTGAAAGCTATCCTTCTATTTATATTTATCTCCATACACTGAAGTTTGTGTTTGTTTAAATTAAAGCTGGGATCTCCTAGACCCATAAAATGTTTAAACATAAGCATGGTTACAAATCGTCTGGTGTGTATTTACCAGGGCCCCCTGCTGTGTGATGCAGAGTCACTTAATTGTGCTTGTTTGCATCTTCTCTTCCATAATGCTCCCGGCATTTTACCCCTGGAGTAGGAGCCTATGGTTTGGCATAAGGAGGAGATTATTTTTCTGTCTGTGCTGGACTGGGTTTAAAAAAAAGCTGGGTTCAATTGTTTTTCCCAATGTTTGTCAAAAGAAATGTTTATTTGACTTTTTTTATAAATTAATATAGAAAATGTTTTAGCAGGGGTTTTCTTTTTCCTGAAACAAAATGAGGAATGGTCAGTTCTTATTATAAAGGGGAGAAAAGAAATCACCTTCCATCCATTTTTCCCTGCTGTGGTTCTGACATTAAGTAGTTGTTGTAACCTGGGTTGTAGTTCACAAGGGCCCACTGTAAATCTGTCCTTTGCCACAGAAATTATACTCATTCCCTTTTTTTTTTGAGAAAAAAACACTGGAAATGGGCATTTTCACTGCCTGTAAGTGCAACTTTTGCTGTGTTTCTATTCTCACTCCATCCAGTCTTTGAGCTAAGCAGAATTTTGTCTGAATACTTTTGGACAGGTTTTGCAAGAAGCACAAATTATTCCATTATGTGTGAGTGGAATTTGGAATACAGTGGAAACACCCCCATGAAAAGTTCAGGGGTGAAATGTATGTAAGAGATGATACAAACATTTCCCTGCTGGCAAAGCAGATTTTAAATATAAAGAAAGTGGCATGGTTCCTTTAAAGGATTCTTCTCACTTTCCTAACTTAAAGAATCTTAAAAGCCCTTCCCCTTAACCATTCCAGCTGCATAACTTCAGCATGCCAGGGTTATCTATAATTCCTTCATTTCCTTCCAGAAGGGCTCCTACCTACACACTGCATCATGCATCTTTTATTACCACCTTAACGTATTTATAAAATATTGATTATTCCTCCTAAACAGCTTGGCAAATGAAGCCATGTGATGTGGCACTCCCCTCAATTAGCAGCAGGTTCATTGTTTACTGAAGTGACCCCATGCTCTGAGCTGCTTCTGAACCTGAACCTTTTAAATAAGCTTTTGCCTATTTTCAGTTCTTGTGCCAATTTTTGCCTCCAGTTATATTCAGTGTTCACACCGAGGAATTTCTTTTTTTTTTTTTTTCCATTCTGTGAAATTGCTCTCAAATTACACTGCACTAACTGGGGACAGAATGGGGTTAGTGGATCTGCTCTGTTTGTTTTTTCTGCAACATCAGAGTGTGAGGCAGGTTTACCTGAGACCTGCAGTACCTGGGCTGCTCTGGATTCATTCTGGAGAACTAAAGGTACAGCAAGGTTAGTCCCCACTGACACCAAGCAGAGCTGAGTTTTGAATTGAGCACCCAGTGTGTAAATTCATGCCCAGAATTAATTTAGCATGCCACTTGCTAATGAGAAAATAGAAATGCTGGTTTATAAAACAAAGAAACACAATTCAGGGCCAAGAAAAATGATAGGGAGTGCTTGTTGAAAGGCTCAGCTGCAACCTCCTCCATGAGGCAAGTTTGTTGTTAAATTTAATGGGCTATAGGTGTTGATTGGTGGAGTCATAAAATGAACTGTTAATTTGCTATTCCAAGAGAGGAGAATCTATATTATGCAAATTGCTTTTAAAATTTCTGTTCCCAGCACAAGTATAGCAAAGTAAGGTGGCCCTTTCACACCACTGCTTTGAGGGCTCTTCCCTGCTGCCAACGCTGGTAAATCTCGTGCTTTGAAGGGCCTGGGGCTTTGATTGCCTCTGATCTGCACTGGCAGCTCACAAAGGGGCTCCCTTTTGTCACCTGTGTTTGAGCACCCACCTGAGTGAGATTTCAAAGGACAGCCCGGAGAGGCAGTGATGCTCCTTGTGCTCAGAGGGACCCCCCGGGACAGGAGCTGTGTGGAGAGAGGATTCCTTCATTCATCTGCCTCACTCAAAGACCACGCTGGGAAGGTGGCAGCATTTACACTTGACAAAGAATGAAACAAATCCTGCCAGATGTGGTGTTTCCAATGCAGCTGTGAAAACGTCAGCCCTGGCAAGCTCAAAGTGAGTTTCAGCTGTTGGCTGTGGATGCTGATAGCCTGGTCAGAGAGAGAAACAGATAAACTTTCCCAGGAATTGGTCTGGGGAGTTTTGAGAAGGCTGAGAGAAAGAATTAAAACAATCTCACAGCTGGTGCTTTGAACAGTTGTTTTCTCATAGGATGTTTAGCAAAGGGTGTTTCCTTAATTAGCCAATCAGTCATGTGAGGTGTGTTGATTAAAGGACCAATCAGGTCCACCTGTGTCAGAACAGAGGTATAAAAAGGAATGGCTTCCTAATAAAATTATCATTAGCCTCCTGAAGAGATCTGGAGTGTGTCACTCACTTATCCATTCCTGACCCAACAGTGACAGCTGGCGCTGGGTCAAGGGCTGGTGCTGGAGTGGTGTGACACCAACCAAGGCTGTGCCTCTCAGGGCAGTGCTGAAGCACATCTGATCTGTTGTGTGAGCTGTCCCAGGCTTTTTGTGCCACAGATGTGATGCTGGCAGCAACCACAGCACCACAAACCCTGAAACTCTGCCCACTGAGTGTCGCAAGAGGACACGGAAGGACACGCACACGCTGAAAGGTCTAAGGTAAAAAGAGGGTGGCTTATTTCCAAACTCCAATATTTATAGGCTTTCAAAAGTGACCATGGATTGGAGGATGAAATTGTCACCTCTCCAGGCACACTGGTCAAACCAACAGTCCATCAAATTTCTCTTCTTGCAGAAAAGAATGCAAAGCAATCATTACTTACATGAAAAGTGCGTGAAAAACTCCATTACAAAAACGTAAACATCAGAAGCCTTAAAACAACTTAGAAGAACAGGGAGACATGAGATCAGATTTGCTCCCACTCAAAGCAGGGATATAATCTGCTGATAAATAGCCAGAGCTAATCCTGAGGCCATCTCCTGCTTCGTGGGAGTGGGAAAAGAGCGTCCAGGTGAACATCCTGGCCTTTCTCAGCAGTCCCTGTGATGCCAGGTGGTTCCCTGCTCTCTAAAGACCAAGTCCATTCAGCAATTGTCCCTCATCCCCCCAGTCCTCACAGTTCCTGGGACACTCATGGCTGGCTCAGCAAAGATGAGCTGTGGGAGCACTCCCCTGTGGGGCTGGAGGGGGGACAGGGAGCAGGGATCTTGGCATCCCCATCATCCCCAAAATGGGTATCAGAGCTCTCACACCCTGTAGCCACGGTCCCAAGGCTCTCTGCAGACTCCCTCCTCACACTTCAGTGTCCTCTTATGGAATGATGATGCTTTAACTCTTTTCTTAAGAAATGTGAATATCTGGATTCTTCAGGGAGAAACTAGAAGCACCATGCTGGCTGCAGACTGGCTGCTTTCTAGTGCTTTGAGCTGGAAGTCTTTGTAGGTTTGGAGTTTGCTGAAAAAGATGAAAACTTTTTCCAATATCCATAAAAAATACCTTCCAAGTGAGCAATATTTCTACCAAAATGGCTATGTTATTTTTTCTTTTCTTTTCAGTAAGTTAGAGCAATTTGTGCTTGATGAGAGAATTCTGCCTTGAAAATATTGACACTGAGGAGAGGTATAAACCTATCATACCTGGTGCCAATAGCTTCTCTTTTCTAATCAAAATAATGTCAAATAAGTACGAGAATAGGAATGAAATAAGCCACTTCTTCCCATCTTACCCCTCCCTAAAAACCCAAGCAAGAAAATGCAAAGGCATGTCAGTTCTTTGGAGCACTCAGCTCTGAGGTCTTGCAAAACCCACCAGTGATCAGCGGTGCTGTTTGTTTGGGTGTTTTTGTTCTTGCTATTATCATACTCACAACTGTTAAGTGAATCACTGGGAAGGTTTTGGCTGCACATCGAGCAGAAACCTGCCTCAGGCAAGAACCAGGGTTTATTTATTTTACTTCAGAGACAAGGGAGGGAGGAGGGAATTTCTCCCATACACGTCCATCTTCAGCTGAGCCTTGCACATCTCTTTATTCAACCAACATCCATCCCCTCTGCACGTTTGTGCCTGGCTCACCTGCCCCCCTCAAACCCCTCGTGCACCTGAGGGTGAGGAACCTCTCCTGAAAGGCCTGAGATGCTGCTGGGGTATCACTGGCTTGTCAGAACCCAGGAAATTCCTCTGGCTGCCCTGGAGGACTCGAGACCCTCACAGGGGGCTCAGAGACCTTGGCACAGAGCCCAAGACCCCTGTGCCTTCGATTTAGCCCTTGGGAAAAACAATTACCAACTTTATATGAAGAATTACAAGTCAAGAAAGTCTAAGTAGAATAATAGTTAGTTTGTCATGGGGTGAAAAATAGATTTTTGGGGTTTTTAGAATGGGGGTTCAGGGGGCAAGATGGAGGAATCTGGGTGTGTCCAGCCTTTCTCCTCCTTCTTTTTGGCGTCCATCTTCTGGGTGATGTTGGCACTTTTAGATTGGTTTGGAGTAGAAGCTCGCTGTCTAACACAGGTGATGGGTATTGGGAAGTAATTGTGAATATTGTACACGTCATTTTTAGTATAAAAGGTAACACCAGTGTGCCTCAGCCTCACCTGCCAGACAGGCCTCGGCGGGTCAGAGAAAGAATGTTACAGATAAGAAATAATAAACAACCCTGAGAACGTGAACAGAAGAATCCTGGCTCCTTCTTCGACTGCCAGGCTGGGAAAAGAGGCTTGTACCTATCTCAGGGTCCCTCTGAGCAGCAGATTCTGAGACCAGCTGGGGTCTCTGTACAATCACAAACAGGACAGGACTGCTGGGAATGTGCCCTGAGCTGTTTTATTTTCCAGCATCAGCCTCATTGCGTGCTTATGACAATGGGAAGATGCCAGCAGCTCACATCCCAGGCAGCAGACCCAGAACTAAATGTTACAACTCACTTTAGAAGTTTTTTGACCAATCACACAAAGCAGAAGCACATTGACAGTGGTTCTATCCAAGCACCATAAGCACAGGTACCTTTGACTAAAACAATGCTGGCTTATTTCGAATACAATACCTGCTTGTGAGCCTTAAACACAATGCACAGAGCTGCACTGTTAAGCTTAGAACTTCTTCATATCTCACTAGATAAACTTTTCTGCAGCTTAGGGAGTTATTCCAGACAAGCCTTAATACACAGACTATTGTTCTATTTGTCCTTACTTTTCTACTTTTTACATCATTTTTCTGCTGGCCAATCTCATGGCTCCTGCTCAGCTCTAATCCCAGTTCTCCTGTCTCTGAGGCTGCCTTCTGCAGCTTTCCCAAAACCCTCTGATCTTACAGATTCCCACACTGGGGGAGCAGCACAGCCCAGGTGTGTCCTGGGCAGACAGAGGGGCAGCTCAGGCTGCAGGGAGCACCCCTGGCACTCTCCCCCAGCCCCTGGGCTCTGCTACCAGGTGTTCCTGCCCAGCTCAGGCAGAGGGGGTTGATTTCCAGATAGATCTGGAATTCCTGCTTCTGTTGGAGGGGGCAACCATGTAGGGGAAGGGAGGAAGCCCAGTGCTTCCAAAATACTTGAAATCTGGGAATCCTAAGCATTTTTTTCTTTTTTTAAAAACTGCTGTTGGATAACTGAGCTGGAGGGTGGCTGCAGTCAGAGCCCAGCTCTGTGCTGGGCAGAGCCACAGGCAAACCCCTCCTTGTCACCTTGTCCTTGTGCATGGAGATGAGTGCTCAGACCAGGGAGGAGATGCTGGGATGTGGTTTTCCCTGGTTTTCCCTGAAGAGTGAAAGACCTAATGTGGCTGGAGGATACCAGGGTTCAGCCATCAGCAGCAGGTTGAACTGGACTATCCCAGACTTGCTAGGAAAATGTGCTAGTTGACATTTCACTGGTTAGTAAACACAGATTTTTTTGACTTTTTTTTTTTTTGCCTCAAATAAGCATATCAATGCTCTGTTGTATTTTTCATGTTGGCATATTACTATAGTAACAGTAGTATTGTGTTTATTCTATTTTAAATTAATCTCTGCATGCAATAGAGGAAGATAGCTGCTAGCTGGGTGATTTATTCACAACAAAAAGAGAACTGGTTATCCTTTGCAAGGACAGCAGTGGTGCCATCCATAAGACAGGCTGGGTGGTGCTGACTGCCCTGGTCCAGCACTGAGTGATCAGGGATGTGGTGCCTGGAGAAGTCCAAAGTGCTTTTTGTGGTCACTAAACCAGAATTTTCCATGTGCCACACCATAGCTCCGAGGGTCTGTGAGCAGTTCAGGGTGTTTATTGTCCAAAGGTGATGTCCTTTGCTGGAAAAGCAGAAAAAGAACCACATTTACCTGCCTAAAGCAGGAACCAGTCTGGAGCCAGAGCACACAGCCTCAAGCTGCACCAAGGGAAATTCAGGTTGGATATTAGGAAGAAGTTTTTTCCAGAAAGGGTGATAAAGTTCTGGAATGGCTGCCCAGGGAGGTGTGGAGTCCCCATCCCTGGGTGTGTTTAACAAAGCCTGGGTGTGGCACTGGGTGCCAGGGGTGAGTTGGGGTGTTGAGGCTGGGTTGGACTCGATGATCTTGAAGGTCTCTTCCAGCCCAGGGATTCTGTGAATTCTGTGAATTCTGTGAAGCAAGCTCTCCTGTTCTGCTCCTTGCTCTCTTGACCTCACACCTGTGCAGGTGCATGGGCAGGTCCCTCAGTGACAGAAAGGCTCTCCCCTGTCCCCTGTTCCCTGTCCTGGGGCAGACAGGGAGCCAAGGACACGTCTGGGAGCAGCACCATTGCCCCAGCACACCCTGCTGAGAGCAAACCACCCTCATCTCATCCCACACTGCAAATATTTGCCTCCTGTGCGACGTGGGGACAATCCCAAGCACAGGGAGCCTCTGTGGCAGCAGGGGAAAGGCATTAATGAAGCTCTGCTGGTAAACACAATTTACCTGCTCAGCCTGGCCTCCTACAGATAAACCAGACACACAAAACGACATCTTGCTGCTCTGCTTTGCTTGGAGAGAGCATTTTCCCTGCACCCTGGAGTGTTTGCATGCTTTTCTGCCCCTAGTTGAGTGCCATGATGCTGAAAATATTCCTCACAGAGGTGGTGAGGTGGATCTGTGCTGTCTCACTGCCTGGCCTGGATATTTCCCCTTCCTTCACAGTGTCAGCTTGCTTTGGATGATCTTTGCACACACAGATTAAACTGTGAAGGAGCTGGAAAAGGCTGCCTGGCTTTTTTTTTAATCAAATCCTAGATTAGCCAGGACTAGAGATGGAAGATCAGCCCAAAAGAGCTCGATTAGCAGGTGCTCAGGAGATCTGGATTTCACATCCAGTGTTGTGCAGTCACTCAGGCCACAATCCCAGCCCAGTTCTTAATGGTATAAACAGTGCTAAGAACTCTGGGTCACCTGTCTGGGAAAGACAGATAAGGAATTGAAAATTATGCACAGAACCACAGGTAAGCTACTACCGAATACTGTTGAGTTGAGACCTCAATTTTTATTTCATTCCACTTATGTTCTTGCCCTGATTGTACAGCAAATAAATTGCAAATTAAGAATTAAAGTGCCTGCTAATTCAAATTGATCAGCAGCACCCAGCACCCCATTCCCTACAGGTGTAAATGGATTCTGGTGCCCACCCTGGGAAAGCAAATCTTCGGTCTTCTCTGCTGCTTTGTCAAAAATAGGGGGGGAAAAGCCTACTCTCAATGGCACCAGGAAAAAAAGAAAAGTTTGCAGAGGGAGGAGGTGATGATCTGCTTTGTTCTATCAGTCAATTATTTGTTAGCAGTTAATATCCACAGTCCTGTTTCTGTCCTTGCAAACCAAACAGTAGCTTCAGCTTGAAAGTCACGAACAACTTTAATAAAAATAAAATGTTCTGTCCTGGCCTTTGGAATGAGCTGAACCTGCAGGAACTTCCACTGTGGAGCAAGGGGTAGAGCTGGGGCCAGCACCAGGACTGCAAGGCAGCCAATTCCCCCCACATCCTTTTCCTGATTAAATGTTGGCAGGGGAGCATGGTGGGGAAAGGTTTATTTAAATCCTGACCTGGGAGGAAAATCAGTCCCAGCACCCAAGGGTGAACATAACTCTGTCTCCCCTCCTGTGGCTAGAATGAGGAAATGAAACAGAGGCAATAAATGAGTATATTTAAGTGTTCTGATCTGATCTGCCTTTGGGGCAGTACCTCAGGCCCCTGGTCTCAGGGGTCAGTCCCTCCTGTGCAACCACAAAATGCCCAAAAAGGTTCCACATGGGACAGCCCAGGCTGCAGCACCCCAGCCTCGGCTCATGCAGATTTCCCTGCAGGGGTGCTGCATTTTTTTTATTATTTTTATTCCTGAAATTGATGTAAATTGTTCCAGGCCAGGTGGAGTCCCCTGCCAGCCCCTGAGTGAGCCTGGATCCCGTGGGCTGGAACTGGGCTGGGGCAGATTAGTTCGGGGTGTGACTCCTGAACTTGTGTCACAGCTGCTGCCCCTCCTGCCGGGAGCTGCGGATGAGAAGTGCCCTTTGAGCAAAGTGAAAATAGAGAGAAAGCAGTGCTGCTCCTGCAGATTGCATTTCTCTCTGCTGCTGGCCATGTGACAGACAGCCTGTGCTTCTCCATTTGTACCTGGAACGCTCCAATTTCTCCCAATAGTCTTAAAACCTTATTTTTACTCTTTCTTTTGACACTTACACGCCGTGATGTGATTTGATAAATAAAAACCTTCTGGTGCTGTTGTTCTGGTCTGAGATTAAACACTTGATACTCTGCATAAGGAAATGCTTTTGATGGGTGAATTTAATAGCAATTGGTTAGAGAAGGATGAAGTAAATTGCAAGTGGTTCAATTCACAGGTGAGTTGTGGTACCACACAGTCAAATCTGTGGACACAAAGAGACCCCTTGCTATGGATTGTCTCTGCTGAACATCGTGTTTCATGCTGGGTTTGATAACACGATGACATTTTATTTATAAGAACAGAACAAGCAAAGTTACTTTTCCAGTAACTCAGAAAAGGCACAAACTAATTTCTAAAATTTATGGTGGAGGATATTTTTTATGGCTCTGGAGCAACGAGAGCCATATCTGAGTCATCCTTCTTGCTGATTATGTCTAGGTGGTGAATAATACTGCAGTATACTGTACAAATTTTACATCTTGACTTCCCTAACGCTTACATCTCAAAGTATTTAGGGCATGCTGCTTGGTGTGGTTATCTCCTTGGTGCAGATGTGACAGCTGAGGCATCTGAATAAGCATGTACAGCATCACTCCATGAGCCTGCAGCTCACTAAGGGCAAAAACCCCGTTTTTGATGCAGCATCAAACCCCGTCCCACTTCAGCTTTCTGCTTGAGCTCACCTTTATTCATGGTCTCAGCCATTATCTCCATGGCAGTGGCCACTAGAGTCCCAAACATGGACCCATCCCAAGGAGTCCTTCATGTGGTCCTGTCTGGGCACAGTCTGTGTCCCAAGAGGCTTCTGATGGTCCAGGAAAAGGGGACAAGGGGAAGCAGAGGAGTGATGCACTCAGTGCTGACAGCTTGGCACAAAGTCCTGGGTTCTCATAGCCCACAACACCAACTAAGACACCCAATTCCAGCCACTGGCATTCTTGTTTAGTGTAAGAAGAGGGGAATTATTTCATGATGTGACTCTAACATCACATTTTCAACCCTTCATGTACCAGATGTCTGCATTACAGCTTGTGCTGTTCTTTGTGCTCTGACTCTGCACCTCTTTCCATGCAGGATCTGCCCTGTCCCCTGGAGCCCCTTTGGAGAGGTGGAAATTATCCCTGGCCCAGCAGCCCAGGAGCAGGCATGCACACCCCATTCAAATCAGAGCTGAAGGTTAAATGCCATGCAAGCTGCATCACTGAGATAGAGGAAATTCCTCTGCAGGAGGAGCAGGGGCTTTTCTGATTCTGCAAAAAAATGTGTCAGCATCAAAACCATGACACATGAAGGGCAAGGCAACACTGGTCCATGAGAGCTCTGTGCTACAGCCAGCTCTCTGCTGCCAGCTNNNNTTACAGCTTTTATATACATACACATGCATTTTTAAATAGCTACACCATTTTAAGGCTTGATTTGTTGCACTTTGTTGCTTTTGGTGTGTGTTGGTGATTCAGATCTTGAACACCCTTCGTGTTTGGGACCCCTTCAGGTATTGAATGTCACCCCATGTATGATCAGCCCAGTGCAGGTCATCTAATTTCTTACATCAGCCTTGAAAGTGGGATAACTGAGGATAAGAGGAAGGTGACCTGTCCCCTTCCACAGGAGGAAGGAATAGGTGCTGGTATGTCACAGTCATATTTCCTGGAAAAATCCCTTTGCCCAGGATTTTGCTCCTGGGAAGCTGAGAAGCCTCAGAGAAAAAGGAAAACAATAATTATCTGATTTGCTTCTCCTGTGTTTTGCTCATCAGGAATGTGTTTGGAGATTGTTTACCCACAGGTGATTGTTCCATTGGTTTCATGTGAGTTGTTTTCACTCTTTGGCCAATCAGGGCCAAGCTGTGTCAGGGCTCTGGAAAGAGTCAGGAGTTTTTACTATTATCTTTGTAGCCTTCTGTCTGCATCCTCTCTGTATTCTTTAGTACAGTATAGTTTAGCATTCTTTAATATAATATAGTATCATAAAATAATAAATTAGCCTTCCAAGAACATGGAGTCAAATTCATCATTCCTTCCTGCCACAAGGGCACCCCACAAATACAATAATGGTACAATGGAGCCAAGGAGTGCCAGCTCTGGTTGAGATTTGGGTCATTTTGCCTTGCACCTTTTGTAAGTTCCACAATGAACCTGGAAGAGTTTCCTTTTCATATTGATTTTCTTGGACTCAGTCCCCTGATTTTAAAACTACTGGAGTGCTAAAACACCTCCTGGCATTAAGGACAAAAAACCTCAGGTGTTTCCATGAATGCCATTGATCAAAGATCACTTAAACCAACATAGTGTCACCAACTCTGCCTAAACTGCCCGTGTGCATCTGGTCCCTCTGTTTGCAGAGATGCTATTTAGGGAAATTCCTGCGATGTAAATGATGTGGGATGACTATAACTATAGATTTTGGCAGGAGGTTTTGCTTAAGAAAGCTCAGACTCAGTCAATTCCTGGAGATTTCAACACAAATATCAGCTCTCAGTCGCCTCCTTGGCCTCCTGCCTGAACCCTGCACGGGTTCTGTTCTGCTCCTGGACTTCTGCATTTATAAACACTTTCTTTCTCTAACCCTGAGAGTCCATCATGTTTTATTTACCCTTCTTTTAGCTCTACCTATGCATTTCCAGCTACACAAAAATCGATGGGCGTGTTGCTAATTTTATCTGGAAAAAAGGAAAATTTACTAGAGAATTAAATTGAGTAGGTCTTGAAGGCTGTTTTCAAGGGTTCTCTCTTTTTTATTTATGAGGGAGAAGTATTTAGATATCCAAACTAGCCTGCTTCTCTTTCTTTTTTGAAAATCAATGATTGGCACAAGCATGGATTTTCAACATCTATCGACTTAATTATGCTGCAAAGCCAAAATTTTTGCAGCTGTATGATTTAAAAATTTTATAGGAAATGCAAAATTAAAAGATGGCTCAATTTTTAAAGCAATTAGGTAATAGAGTTCTGGAAAAGGTTGCTAATTCCTAGGCTGGCCACAGGGAATTTGAATTCAGAGGCCCTGATCACAGCTTCTAATGGGTGGGGAAAACCAAAAAGGTTTGGGACATTGCTCTGGAGCAGAGACCCCTTGAGTGTGCTCTTAATGCTGCTCCAAATGCCCAGAGATGCTGGGAAGGTTGTAGCCTTGTTCTGTGCCTCATTTCTCCATAAGTAATGGAAGGTCTTCTATACTGACCCCATTTTCCAAGCAGTAGAAAGATCCCAGCATTGCTGGGTTTATATCTCAGCCTTTCCTTTCAGCATTTTCTCCACCTTCACATCATTCTTCTCTGGTTACATCTCTGACATGGTTTATTTCAAAAAAGGTATGGATATATTTTTCTGGTCTGTGTACCTAGAGAATAGTGAAGGAACACGCAGCATAAATTTGGAAAATAAGTAAATTAAATAAATATTCCAGAGCAATCAGTCTGCCATGGGAATCTTTCAAAATCACAAGAAATATTCAAGGGAGAAATAACTCTCAGTCCATTTATTTGATTCACTTGTAATAAAAAAAAAAAAAAAAAGAAAAAAAGAATTCACTTGCTGTTAATTCTGAATGGAGTTGTGCTTTGGAGCAGATCCTGAGGGATGCTGAGCTCTTGGAGCTGGGCTTTGGACACCTCCCCAGTGCAAGAAGCACCTTTAACCTCCAGTGAATCTCATGGGGACCGGAGGTGCTCAGCACCTGCCAGGATTGTGCCTTTTATCAGGAGAGTCTCAGCAGGGCCTGGGTGCTTATTTGGGAGGAGTTATCCTTGCATGACAGTAACTGGATCTAGGAGTACCCCTGGAGGAGGTGCTTGCTTTAGATCTCACAGCCATGGTCTTAATTGTGCACTAAATTAGGAGGAGCTGGAGGCAGCCCAGGCCCAGGCAGTGCAGCCTCTCTGGTGATGCTGTGCATTATCAACCCCAACCAAATGCTTTCCAAATAAGCTTCATGGTTTGTGCCCTAAACTCCTCTGGGTTGTTACCCAGAGTGATCTGTTAATGTATCTCTGAGCTAGATATCCTTTATTTCCTATCTTCCTTTTCTTTTTTCTTTTTATTTTGTTCTTTTTTCTTTTTTTAGTGGATAATAATCATCTTGGAGAGGGCTTTTAAAAGGAGAAAAGGTTATTTTGCTGACATCAATTTTTGCATTAAAAGTGCACTTGGCTAAAAGCCAAAATGTTTAATATCATTGCCATCTGTCCCAGCTGAATACAATTTTAGATTTATTGATTTTCTTTATTCTCTCTCTCTTTTTTTTTTTTTTTTTTTTTTTTTTCATTTTGGCTCGAGACAAGGGTAA
>JAYDZK010000051.1:6365771-6377168 GCA_034509185.1 Euphonia xanthogaster | reverse complement strand
TTAGAGTAGAAGCTCACTGTCTAACATAGGTGATAGGTATTGGAAAGTAATTGTAAACATTGTATACGTAGTTTTTAGTATAAAGACATAACACTGCCCCGGGGGCAGGCAGAGTGCCTGGGACTGTCTTGCTGAGCTGACCTCGGCAGGACAGGAGAAAGAATTTTCTAGATAAGATACAATAAACAACCTTGAGACTGAGAACTGAAGAGCCCTGACTCCTTCAAGCGCCGGGCTGGGAAAAGAGACTTTCGAACTTTTCTTGGGGTCACTCTGACCAACTGGAGACCCTGACACCGTCCTGGAGGGGTCTGTCCTCACTGGGCCCTTCTGGACAGGCCACTCATCCACAGCCATCCAGGTGCCAGTCCTGGCATTGCCACGGGGGACAGCCCTCAGAGCCCAGCTCCTGCCAGCTGTGCCTCCCTGCAGAAGCACAGCAAGAGGGGATATGGCAGCAGAGACACCAGTGCTCCCAACATCAGCTGCTGGAATATCCCAGCAAGATGGGAAGGAATTCAAACAACTCCAGTGCTATAAAAGGCATTTGCCTGTGTGCACTGACCTGAGCCCTGTGGATTTTGGTCCCCCAGTGAGCAATAAAGGCTTGCCCAGCTGGAAATGCTGATGGGTACTGAAGTTGAGGTGTTGAATTCATGCTTTGCCTTCCTTGCTACAATCACTTCACCAGGGACTGAAATGGTTCATGCCTTAAACGTTGTGATGAAGGAGTTCTGCCCATTACAGCAAAAGCTATATCAAGAGGCTACAACCACAGAAGCCCACTCCTCCTTGAAGAGGCCTGACTGGAAGCTTGGGCTGTGACTCAAGCCACATAGATAAGATAAAGGGAACACTGTTGTTCAGTCATCTCAGGCTGAGGGAGGAGAATGCATCCAGGAGAAAGCCAAACCCAGCAGCTGTGCTGAGAATCATCTCTGGCTGGGTTTGGGGTGGGGGAGACTACAGCCCACAGAGGGCAGGTTTACAGAGACTCTCCCCACAACCAAGGGCAGTGGGAGGAGGTTTTGGGTGCATGGTGTAACCTCTGGTCAGAGGCACTGAGCACCCATCCTCCTTTACACAAAACAGCCCAGCTGTGGAACCCCCAAACACCCCAGCAATATCCACAGGACATTCACACGGGAGGCAGCTGAGGGAGTGCCACAATCCATGAAAAACCCCCCAAAGTGCTCCCCAGACTCATTCCTGAGGCCTTGCACCACAGGACTGCGTGTGACACGAAGTGAGGCAGCAGACCCAGAGCCTGCTGCAAGAGACAGTGTCCAACCCCTCCAGGGAGGCACCTGGGCATTCCCACCTGGCCTAGGGTACATTAATCTCTTGGATTCCATGCTTTTCAGGGGACCCTCAGCACCAGAACAGCTAGAGAGGATCATCAGGACACCACAGAATGGTGACATTCTCTTTAATCTGTCTCTGTCACTCTCTTTCTGTCCACCCCACCTCTTTTCTATTTCTTTCTCCTGCTTTTCCTCTCCCTCTCTCATATTTACTATCAGATAAAATCCATGCTATTGACTTTGGCATATGGTCTCATTTACACCTTAATTCAGGCAGAGGCATTGCCAGTCAAAAACTGGACTGTAACAGATGTGCTACAGGTGAGGGATGGAGCCTCTCCACATCCACCTAAAAATCCCAGCATGATAGAATGGCAGCAGTGGCTGCACAGCCACTGCCTTGCCTGAATTTTCTACATGATACCAAGTACCCATGAAGATGGTGACAACAAGAAAAAGTTTCCATCCTTGACAGCTACATTCTGCCCTTGGACTTAGTTTCTAAATCTGGGGGGAAGAACAGTGGTTCTATATAATTTCAATTTCCAGGTAAGTCTGGAATGCAATCTCCTGATGACTCTGCCTCAGTAGCCCAGGGAAAAGATTTCTTCCTGAATTGTTTTGGGTCTCTAAATACTGTCTCTTCTGGGAAGTCTTTTGCTTCTTAATTGGTACCGTTCGTGCAGCTGCATCACAACTGTGCTGAAAGTCCCCAGCAAGGCTAGAGCCCCAGATTTGCCAGGAGATAAAAAACCATTGTTTCCAAATAAAGTATGACATGGATAGGTGTTTGATCCTAGAAATCATAACCTCCAGGCTCCATCCCATCTCACAGAATTAATCACCTCCCCTTCCCTGTCAGGCAGCCGTGTGTAACAATGCTGTTACTCAGGCACACTGTGACTCCGTGCACACCCAGGTTTTAAAGGCCTCTGACCTCTTCTCCTTGCTTTTCTCCAAGGTTGTGCCTTCATTTTAGCCAGCTGTACATATTTCTTCAATAACAGCATGGCTTTGATTTTGGTTTCCCCAGGGAAAGCTCGGGCTTCGCTCTGGGAAGTCAGAGGTTAATAAAGATGTGTTTGATTTGGAAATGAGAAGGCAGGAGGGAAGTGCTGGTGAGCCTGGGAGTTGGGGGAAGCAGGAAACTTGATTGTGGAGATGGTGAGGATGTCACCTGCGAGGCACCTGAGCTACTGCACGCTGAGCGTGTTTCATGACATGCAGGGAGAGGAGATGAATCAGGCTGGGCTTTTTCCCTAAACTATGATACTTTAATGAAAAACAACTTCTGTCCTTCTGGAAGAGCTATTCCTATTCTTGATCTGTGAAGGAGGAGGAGGGAGCAGGAAAATGCCATCTGAAATTGTTGAGCTAAATTCAGAGACGGCACACTCTGGCCAACAAGGAAGATGTAACCGTGTATCGCAGCGTTCTGTTAATGAGGATTCATTTTTAGCCCAGCTCATCTGTAATGAAAACCCCTAACATTTAATTTCCACAAAGGCAGAATTAAGGCTGTCTTTAACCTCAGTGTTCTCTACATGTTTGATTGTGGCTGTGGGGTAAATCTTCGTGCTCAAATAGCAACGTAGGAGCCTCCTCCCACCATAATAAGTGGATAATGCTGACTCAAAATTCTCACTGTAATTCCAGACCAAAAATGTGCAGCTCCCATTGTTGGGAATACTGTCACTAAAGAGGTATCCCTGCTTTAGTTAAATATTTGCAAAAAGAGAGGATTTGTTACATGCTGAGACTTCTGTGTTTGCAGGAAAGCAGTGGTAAAAGAACATAGGTGAATACACTTGTTTTGTATATCTAAAAATTAGAAAAATTCTATTTTCCCTTGACATTATTTTCAACTCTATTAGTCTGTTATGTTGCCATGGCCATTTTGGCACATATTTTGTGTTTTTCAGCACCAAAATATCGATGACAATTTGGACTTTAAGCATTACAGTGGTCATGTTGCAATTACAGCTAAAGAAATCCACCACCAAACAAGATATGAAGGACAAGTCTCATGTCCCTGTGACACTGGAGCATACTCTGAATCACCACTCTCACTCACCTGCAGAGCTGTTTTGCATGAGTGCAAAATTATCACAAACAGCAGTGGCAGAGGCTGATATGTACTTTGCTATGGAGGAGTGGAAGGTGAAAAACACCAAATTATTTGCTGTGTCTTCATTTCATCCCCTGCCAAATGAAGACACTTCCAGAGGAGGCTGGTGGGGGTTTCTTCCTGAATGTCTGGAAGAGCTCAGAGGAGGTGGAAAATGCAAAGGAATCATAAAGTATCCTTTCAGTAAGGCTTCCTGGAGAAATTAGGAATCTTAATGTTAATTAGAGCTGTGTGAATAATTCATAATGGATCGCTCATTAAAAGAATGCTGCTCCTTCTTTCTGTTTGCAAATTGTCCATAAGCAGATTTCTCTGGATTGTGCTTTTTATTCAAACCTATTTGCTGAATTATTTTAGGGGAGTATTTGCTCTGTGCCTCATTCAGGAGAAGTGAGCTGGGCATATTGAGTGGTGAGAATTCACCATGACCACCTCAGCTTTCACAGGATGCATTGATCACCTGGAGGGTTTCTGCTGCTGGCTGGGTGTGTTAACATTTGGAGGACGGACTCCAGCACGAGCACTGGATTGCAGCTCCTTGTGCTCCCCCATCTGTGTGCCACATCCACCCACTGTCTCTCTGTTCAGGACTTGCCTTTGCATAGAATTATTCAGAAATGTTTAAATCAGAATAATTATTCCTGAACAGCTCTCTCTGTGAGCACTTATCCTATAATAAGAGTGCTGTGTACCAGTTTAGTTTAATCTGCTTGAAAGTGAGCTAAACTAAACAGGAATAAGGCATGCCAACTGCAAAAGAAAAGATGCCACAGAATTGAAATTCACAGCCCATCTCTTGCTTTTTAACACAAAATCCTTTTTCTGGGTCAGAGAGGGGCTGAGGCAGTAGTGGGAGCACTCTGTAAATACCCTGCTCAAAGCCCCCACTGTTAGGGAGGGGATGCTCAAAGAGACTCTGAGTGTGACCCCAACCAGCTGATCTTTGGGAATCCAAACGATTTCCCATGTGTGCACAAACCCTTTGGCTCGGCACTCCCTGCCCCGGGGGTGTGCAGCTCCCAGCACAGCAGCCCCAGTCCCCCGGGTTAATGAGCCAGGGAGCCCCCAGAGCAGGGGCAGGATTAGGATCAGACACCAGACCCAACCACCTCCAACCCCCCAGCTCCATCCTCTGAATAAATATTCCTGGGTGGAAGAAAAAGAAAGAAATAGAAAGACTATCAAAAGCTTGGTGGGTAAATATTCCTTCTGCACTACAAACCGTTGCTTACAGCCAGTATTTTTTGGGTAATGATCTGCTTTTAGATTTTCTCTGAGATGTATATTCCATCTCTTTGGCACTGTCTCAGCCTTATCTCTGCTCATTTTTTTTTTCCGCTTTCTTAAATCTCTTTCTTTACCTTTAAAACGCTCTTTCCCCAAGCAGTTACAGATGTATTATTGCTGGGTTTGCTCTTAACATGCAGCTGAGCAGCTCGGGAGGCAGAGGGAGGATGCTTGTGGCAAACTCCACATCCTGGATGCAGCTGGAGGAGCTGCTGCAGCTGAGCTGACCCTCTGGCTCCAGCAGCACCAAGTGCAGTGGTGCTGCATCTGCCCGAGGGGGAGGTGAAACCAGAGCAGAAGCTTGCAGCAGGACACCACTTCATAAAGGATACCAAAATAAATAAAAATAATAATGATAAAAAATGATAAATGAGGAAATTTATTTTTAAAAAATCCTTAAAGTCAGAGGCATGGATTTTATTTTCTCAGAGCCAGCAGGAAGGCTCCCTGTGCAACCACAGGTAGGATTTGCACCAGGATTTTCACCAGTGCTCCAAGCAGTCACATTTCAGAGCAGGGTCTCACTTCCACAGGGGCACTTCTTGCCAAACTTCAGCTGCTAAAGTTTGGTACCTGCCTTGACCTGGTGATCTCAGGTTCATACATGCCCAAAGGAGGGTGAGAGTCATTCTCAGCTGGACACTTCAGCTAGGAGAGATTGTTTGTGCTCTGCTGAAACCACAAATCTGAATTAGGTTCCCTGGTGAGGCTGGCAGGAAAGTGGGTTGCAGCAGTCTTTACTGGGGTGAGAATCACAAAGACATGGGGGGTTGCAGGATTTAAAATAAAATATGTTCTTAGAGATAAATTGCGTTTGAACTACCAAACCTGGGAGTAAGAAACCGCCAAGGTACTTGGGGACGTTGGCAGATGGAGAGTTTGCATGTCAGTGTGTGACAGGGCAGAGGTGCTGAGTGACAAACAGGCCGGGCTGCTGTGACTGACAGCTGGGCTCCCACTGCCAGCAGTCCCTTCCCATCCCACCACTGGCAGCTCCAGCCTGGCCCCACACCATCCTCTGCCATCCTCCAGTCATTCCTTGGGCAGCTTTGGCAGGACTTTCCCCAGCCTTGGCTGCCTTGGTCCTTCTGGCAGCTTTTGGGTTAAGGAGAGTTTAATTCAAAGTCATTGGTGTGCCCCTGTGTCCTGATCCTGTGCCTCAGTTTCCCTTTGTTCCCGTCCCCCCCTTCCTTCCAGGTGCTGTTCCTTTTCCACTTGGAGCAGCAGGGACTGACCCCACATTGCAAACCTGCTGAAGCACCAGGGTGGTGCCTTTTTGGGACTACCTAAAAACAGAGCCCAGACAGAATTAAAAGAATAAAAAGTATTTCTATTTATTGAAAGGCCCTTCAGGTACATTTCAGGCAGATGAAGCCCCCCAGAGGTTACACCCAAAAATGGACCATGGGTCACGGGTTTCACACTTTTTTAAGTTTGCTCCATTTGCATATTGGGGGTGATTAATTCCAGCTTCAGGTAATGAAGTCATTGACCCCAAGTTTGCTCCCCCAACTCACTTTTGTTTCCATCTCGGGGGCCTGAGGCAGTGAGGTGTCCTTGACTGCCAGGCCTGGAGAGGAATTGTTGTGTCTGCCCAAAATAGGAAAGCAGCAGCTCACCCTGTGTGTGGAGTTTAGAGTTACACACTAAAGAATTGCAGGAGTAATCAAATATATGAAAAAACATAAAACTAGAATCCTAAGGCATCAAGAAAAGGCTCAGCCCACCAGCCAGGCAGAGGAAATATCCCACTTGGAGGCAGCGGATAAAAAACCTCCTGAGAGACCCTTTAGGAGCAGGGCCATGGCTCCCCCACTCCCATCCCCAAATCCCCAGGGAGTTGAAAGGATGAAGTTGTGCAGTCACCTGCCAGCCTCCCCCAGCCCAGGCCATAAAGCACAGAGGCAGTGGCACCTCTGTCCCCATGCTTCCCAGGAAGGGGATGTTAATATACCCCATCTTTATTATCCTATCTGAAAAGATATTTCGTTTTACCAGTTTTTACTACACAATCTCAATAACTCCAACTTGTTTAAAGGCTCACTGCTCCAGGAAAATGCATTACATCTTGGCTTTTAAATCTGCCAGCTCCCATTTATTGGTATTAATAATAGATTGGGAAAGCTGTTCTTTTTATTTTGGCCCTCTGAATAATTTTTTTTTTCTCGGTAGCTCTAAAATCAAGTATTTTAAAAAGAAATTGTCTTCAAGCAGCATTTCTGTATCCTAAAGGTGGTCTCACTCTGTGTGCTGCTAAGAGCTCATTTGCAGTGCTTAGGAAAGGGGAAAAGTGATGGCAAAAATATAGCAAAACTGTTTAATAATCATTTATGAGTCCAAAGTGTCCAGGGAAAAAGTTTTTAATAATAAATACCTAAATTAGTTTTAATTTAAAGTTTAGGCGTCTTTAATTTATAAATGCTATTTAGGCAGAGAAATGTTGATGAGGGCTGGAGTAATTACTTGCATAAGTGGAAATACAAAACTTTGGTGTTTCTACACAGTTCATTCTCCTCCTAGCTCCACAGAGCTTTTTTTAAGCTGAGCTCACCCAGGGAATTGCTGCCTGCATGTTTATGTATTTACTGTAAAGCTACTCTTTTTTAAAAAAAAAACTTCTTTTTGCCAAGCCAGCATTGGCTTTTTAATCTTTCACTCGTTTCAGCATTACTGTAGTGGAGGAGGATATTAATGGCCAGGCCCTTCTCCCAGGAATGCTGGTGTAAAAGCAGAGTAAATGGGCTGAAGTCAGTGGAATTTCCCCATGTTTGAAGCATCCACACCCAGCCCCTGGTGCTCAGTGGATGTGGGAACCTGGGATCACCTCGAGTTTACCTTCACCTCTCTCCTGCTGTGCTAATAAAAATGTGAGAGTGGAATTCTGGCCAATAATAATTCTTTTCCCTCTGCTGTCTGCTGTATAAATGCAATCCCTGCATTCTTATATTGAAGCTGGGAACCTCTAAGCAATTACTTCCCAGCACATTAGCATCCATGTGCTAAATGCTAAAGGGTTTATTCAGTGCATTGCAGGATCAGGTTATTGCTGAGTCTGTCCATCATGCCCAGAAATTACTGCTCTAAGTGCTCTAAGAGCATGGCCACTACAATGGAGATATAACCCAGCTGAAGGACTGCAGTGCTCCTGTTTAGAGAAAGCAGGGGGAAAAAAGCTGCCAAAGTGTTCAGATGCAAAAAATCTCATCATCAAAAGCTCATTGCTGGAGGGAAAAAAAAAAAAAAAAGTGAAAAAAAAAGAGACACAAACAACTTTATACTGAAATTGAGTGGAAATTGGAATAGTGAAGGAAATATGCTTTCTTTTTCAATTCCAGATGCTCATGCAGTCTTTTGCCTGGGATTAAGAGGTCACTTATTGCAGCCTTAAAGGATAAGGACTGGGCTAGATAGGAGAATCAGCAGCTGTTTATTCTGTAAATGTTTGAATATGAATCAGGTCTTCCTTTTCAGAGATTTGCTTATTACTTTTATTTACCAGGATAATATCGGAGGTCTAATTAATTCTCCCTACCTTTTTCAATCTTCAGTCTCTCAGTGCTTCAGCAAAGCTGGAACCCTTTAGAGCTTTCTATCTATGGACTGAAATATCCTGGTTTATAAGGATGGCTATGTCTTCATCTTTTCAGCTGAGATTGCCTTAAAATGCACTAGTGCAGAGCACAGAGATAACGCTGGGGGAGTAATAACTTCTTTTTTTTTTTTTCTTTTTGCATTTGGTTATCAACTAGTGGTTTATTTCTGCAGTTGTCTTTATTAGAGTCCTCGGTGCACAGTGCTTAATATTCAGGAATTGTTATTATCTCTTTCAAAATTTAGAAAGATCAGCCTCACTGAAATGTCCTGAGGTCTGGGTGACTTCTCCAAAATCACCTAGGGGAGGATCTTAAGGCTGAGATTCAACAGACCTAAATGTGATGCTCAAAAATCAGTGTCCAGTCCCAAGTACCTCTGCAAACTCTTTCTGAGGCCAGCTGCCACTCTCTGGAGGCATTTCTGGAGGCAAATGCAGCCCTGGAAGGAGAAATGAGCTCTCTCTGTGCTAATTCAACAAGGATTTTCTTTATTCTTGGTTATTTTTGTGGCTGACACTTGTATTGCTGGAGTTTGCTGTTTGCTCACAGCACTCTCTCTCCTGCTAAAGCCTTTCTTTGTGCAGTTGACCTGAATGTTCCCAGGTTTCAAAATATTTCAATTAATTCCTATTGACTCCTTTTAGATTTTAGGAAAAAATTTATTCTCCTTCTTGTGACTCTGGTGCTCCGAAAATAGTTGTTCAGTAAAAATAGCTCTTAATAACCCTGTGGCCCAAAGAGGGGCCCAGCCATTTCCTAAACACAGCACGAGGTGTTCTCTCTTGATTACGCATTCGTTATTGATAATTATTAATTATATGCTGTTATTACAGCACTCTCTTGTTCTATTGGCATGCTGTGCATCTCAGAGAGGCAAAAGTCATTCCAGGAGGAAGGGTGATATCTGCTGAGCACAATAATTAATAACTTTATGATAATGATGTACAACTCCTTAGCCCTGAGCTCTGGAACACACAAGGAAGATCTACCCAGGCTGGTTCTCACCTTGCTCTGCACATGAGCCACTTTGCACTAAGGCTGGGACACTTCTAAAGCCAAAAGAGGGAGGTGATAATTAGTTATCATTAATTAGAGGGCATTGCCCAGGCTTGGGCAACGAATTTTTGCAGTATGGTGTTACTCATGGATTTTGCAGGATGGTGTCACACTTGGATTTTGCAGGATGGTGTCACACTTGGATTTTTGAGGGACTCCAAAGACATCCCTGGTCATGCCCAGCCACCTGGGCTTCCTTGAGCAAGGAAGGTGCAAGTAAGGAATTCTTCCTTTGGTGTGCACGAAATGCAAAGCAGGAAAATCGTGTCCCTTGCCTGGTGTCTGAAGTTGGATCATTACACAAAATTCACTTCTGCAGAGCTTGATCCTCCTTCTTCCACTTCTCTTTGAGCATTCCAGTGGTGGAAACAACACAGAAACACAGCCTTGGCCATGGGGTTTCTCCCTCTCCATCCATGCAGAGCACCAGTGTCGCCCTGTTCTTCTGTTTTCCTAAGCCTTCTGATGTTTACATTCTTGTAATGAACTTTCTCATGGAGTTTTATGTAAATAATTATTGTTTTACACTCTTTTATGGAAGAAGAGAAATTTGATGGGCTGTTGGTTTGTCCAGTGTCACTGGAGAGGTGGCACTGTCACCCTGCAATCCACTGTCACTTTTGGAAATCTATAAATGTTGGGAGTCAGAAATTAAACCTCACTTCTTTTTACCTTGGAGGTTCCAGTGTCCGTATCATTTTATTTTGTGTCCTGTAGCAACACACCAGGGCCAAGGGAAAGATCCAAGGCTCCCACTGACAGATACCCTATGGTGAAGGAAGTCCCTTGGGATTTACACCAACCCCCAAACCCTCCTCCCAAAACTCCTTTGGCTCTGCCAAGCTGCAGTGTTTGGATTTCCAGCCTGGCTGTTATTTGAATGTGCAGTGAGTAGCCTCTTGCTGGCAAATATGAGATGCTGATAAGCTTCTGAAATCTATATTCCAGCCTTGAGATAACAAGACAACAAATTTTTTACATCCTAGGGAAAGAAAAAAATGTGACAGGCTGTTAGGGGAAGAGATCAAGATATGTGCAAACTCAAATCCCTGTCCCTCCATTCCTGACTCAGTCATTCCCTGAATGACACAGCTGGGGTGAGGGGAGTGTCCCAGAGAGGGGACAGAAGGCAGGGAAGCACCGGGGCTGGAATTGATTTTCCTCTGCTGGAGGAGCAATTACACTCCCAAAGTGGCAAAAAAAATAAATAAAAACAAATGAGTCATAAACACCCCATTTGAATCTTTAAATGAATATCGGATTTTAATTATAGAGGTTTAATTTTTAGAAAGGAAAAGCTACTTTTGCACAATTACTGCGTGGAACTTTTAATTAACTTTCAAGAACTTTCTCTTACTTAAAAAAAAATCTAATTAATAATACTTAGGGAACTATTAGCATAAAATAAGTCATGGATGGGGTAGAGAACTATACAGCATATATTGCACAAAATCACTTGGAAGAAAGACTTGTTAATTCTAAAAAACAAAGGCAAAGTTTCCAGCTTTCCTAGTTCTGGCCTATAAAGAGCCTTTTTTGCTGAATGAAAGCATGAAAAGGACATGGAAATCAGAGGATCTGGAACAGAAAATGTTTTTATGTTAATCAGCTCCTGCAGAAGACCGGGAGAGGGGGTCTCCTCCACCCAGCAGAGGTTCCTTATGATGTGGTGGGTGGGATGGCTCTAGGGAGCTAGGGAGTGAAGGGGTAGGGAATGGGTGGGAGCCCTCTCTGTTGCTCCCCAAAGAGCCTAAACCCAGCTGTGAGAGAGGAGCTGAGCCTCAGTGCTGGGCAGGAAAAGCAGACAAAGAGGCTCTGAGCTTTTCTTGCCACCCACCACGAGCTGGGAGGGTGGGGATGGAAGGGAGCTGCCAAGTCAGGTGTACCAGAAACCTTCCCAAGGCATCCCACAGCCCTCCTGGTGTTTATGCAAAATCTGCAAGCAAGAGCAGGCTCAGAGCAGGAGGGGGACAGTGCTGTGATGTTCTGGTGCAGGAGGATATTACTGCAGGAGTCAAGAGGGAAATTA
>JAYDZK010000051.1:6348154-6363927 GCA_034509185.1 Euphonia xanthogaster | reverse complement strand
AAAGGGAAAAAAAACCCAGCAACACCCAAACGAGTTGTGATTCTCACATCCCTGCTAGGATGTTCCAAATATAACCACCAAACACGGTTCTTAAGCCCGTATTTATTACTACACAAATCTAGTTTAAAAACAGCTCTACAGGGGTTTGTGTTCAGCTGCAGCACAGGAGCAGAGTGAGGACAGTTGTGCCAGCAGAACTGTAGGGCTGCACTGACCTCCAGTGGAATTGGGAGAAATACTCCAGTGGCTGAGGCTTTTCCACAGCCCTCTGAAGCCAAAACTTGCCTTGTTTCGAGCTTTATAGAGGCACCAAATTCATATAAGGATCAGGGAATTTATTACAGATTACTGTATACTTAGGATTAATACGTTAAAATACTGTAAGGGGATTTGTTTGGAATAACGTTTCCAGCCTAAGTCTAGCCTCATCAAATTTAAACTTAAATATGCAGGTATTAAATGGAGCTTTCCAAAATCAATCAGCCTGAGGGGTTTTTTAATTGATTGAGGAGGAATTTTAACTCCCCTTTTCCATTGCAGGAAATTGTTGAAGACGGTTCATTTCAGTTTTCCTTTTGATTTGGTCACCTAATCAGGGAACTCTAATGGCAGCTGCTCCATGACATTTCCTCTCAGCACTCAGGAGGAGTTTTCCAAGGTCAGACAAAGGTGATGGAACAGCAGAGTGGCACTTCTCAATCTGCATGGGGATGATTGATGGCCCCATCAGATATTAGAGAGACACAGTGTCCTTTCATGTCCTGATCAAAGGAGAACATCCTGTGCCCGAGATATTCCCCAGAGCGCCTTCATTTTACAATCCCAAGGTCAGCTGAAGGAAAACTCTTTTTTTGTGGCATTTTCTTTTTGTGGCATCATCTTTTTTTGTGGCTTTTTTTTTTTGTTTGTTTGTTTTTTTGGTGGCATCTTTTCCTCTGGCAATCTCCAGCCCTGGTAGCTCCATGTTAGGGCTGTGTTAGGAGCTGCACATCCTCGGGATGAAAAGGCTGAGAGTGACACAAAGGGCTCGCAGAGAAACTACTCCTGGGTGCTAAAAGACAGCCTTTCCTGAGAGCAATCCCTTTCCCCTGGAACAGCTAGAGGGCCCTTCCAAGCAGTTCAGGAATTTCCTCTGAAGAGCAATTAGAGAACTATTGTTCAAAGTGTGCTCAACAAGGAGGCAACGAAGACCTCAAAGGGAAGAGGCAGAGCCTCTTGGCTTGATAAAGGCACTCCAGAAGCAAGCAGGGGGGAGCCAGGCAGGCAAGGGGAGCTGAAAAGAGCAGGAAAACAAGAGAAATTGAGACAGAGCTCCAGGGTTGGAGGCTTTTTGGGTGGGCATTTTTGGGGGGAGGAGTTTTTTCGGTTTTGAAGGCAAGATTAAAGTATTTCCATGTAGAACAGTAAAACGCAGTGAAACAAAACATTTTGGCTTTGCATTATTTAACCTTACTTAATTTGAATTGCAGTTGGACAAGGAGAAGGGTTTGATCTCCTAAAGAGCCTCCCAGGTCCTTCGTGGTGTTTGCTCTCCCCCTGTGTGACAAGGAGCAGCAGGCCCAGGAGGCACAAAGGTGGCATGTCACCCATCACCTTACACCCCACCACGCCAGCAAGGCTCAGTTTGGACTCAGAATCCCATCACTTAGCACTGGTTCCCTCTGAACAGGAGCATTTTTAAAAATCCCACTCATTTTGCATGCCCTGATAAGCCATAACTGGTCTGAGCAAACATTGTGTTCCACGTGGCAGTGGCATCCTTGGGCTCTTGGTTCCTGCTCTGTCACTGACACAGATCCTGGGGATGTTCACACAAGGAAAAACCCAATATGTCCTTGCTGGAGTGGCAGGAGCAGGGGTGTATTTGCTTGGTTTATATTTCAGAAGGGTATTTTCTGATATTTTGCAGCAAAAGGAGCAGACACAAACCTGCCTCAGGAAAACTGGTGGCACAGAAAATTCCAGGGCAAGGTTTGGCAAAATTCTAATCAATTGTCAGCAGTGTTTTTCTAATGAGAGGTGTCAGGTGATTTCAATAAGTACAAATGCCATTCCTCTGTATAATTGACTGTGAATATGAATTAAGATATATGTCAAGCTATTTAAATGCCTGGTGACTTTGGCTTTATGAAACATCCTGATCCACCTCTAGCAGAGTCTTCGAGGGATTTTTTTTATCCTCACAAGCAATAAAAAAATTTCAGATGAGATTTCTTGCTATCAGTGCTATCACAGAGCAAGAGAGCAACACACAGCAGGTGGAGGGACACTGTGCCTGTAACACCCTGTGTGCTCACTGGGGTTTCTCCTTCAGCAGGCAGGATTTGTTGCTGCTACAGAATGAGTCCAGCTGTGACTTTTCACAGCAATCCTCCCCACATGGCCAGAGCAGCCTGAAACACCTTCTCTCCTCCTGGCTGTGAACCCAGCAGCACTGGAAAGGCCCCTTGGCTCTGGGAAGTCCCATGGAATCCTGCAAGAGGGAGATGCTCCTCAGTGTCTCTGGAAGCTGCCAAGTTTTAGTGCCTGTGCTGTGTTACTTCCTTGGGAACGCATGAAAAATTTCACTCAGTGAAACAAAGAAATAGGACCTTGAAAAAATAATGACCAAAAGAAAAAAGGGAAAAAAAAAAGGTGAAGGAAAATAACTAATTTACCTTCTAATGATGTTTTTCTGTGAAACTCTGGGGATCCAGGTGCTGCTCTCCCACCTGGGGCATGTGGACATACCAGGGATGCTGCTGTCAGGTGGGACCTAAATTAAAGGCATCACCCAAATTCCACTCACTCCTCAGAAGGGAAAACCTTTCTTGCTTTTGTAGCTCCTCCTTGCACTGTTCTTGTAATGCAGCTGGTGCAGTGGGTTGATATAATCTATCATATCTTAATTAAAAGGTCGGCAGCTTTCCCTTGGACTTTGTTCATTTTGGTTTAGTGGCACCAAACTAAAGCAATTGGACATTATTGAAAAAACATGTCTTGATGGCACTGAACCAAGACTCCTGACAAATCAGTTGGCAGAGAACTTCACAAGTGTGTCCATTCATCATGCCCTGCAATAGTTATTTGTTTCAAAATGTCAGAATTTTCCACAGATCAGAAGTTCCCTTTCCTTTCTGTCTCTATTGCAAAGTCCCTCAGCTGAGACCCCCCTGCACTGAACCTTGCAGGAATGCACAGATCAGCAAGACATGGCAACTGCTACTGAAAGCATAAACAAAGTCATGGAAATTATCCTTAGAAAGCAGAAAAATCTGGATGTAATGTTGTAAAATTGTTTGCTGAGTGTTGAATGAGGTAAGCCCTCCAGCCCAAGTATCAAACATCTCAATTATACAAACCCCAGACTCATTATTCCCACTTTGATGCTGTGCTGCACACCAGTACAGTGCTGTGATTCCTCCTGCCACGTGGCCTTACTCCTTAGTTTGTTATGAAAAACTACTTTTGGGGTAGAGATTTGGCCCATCAATTAGTAGCTGTGAAAATGTGGGAGAAGAGTAAATTAGAAAAATATTTTCTCTCTTGAAAAAATTGCCTTTTTTTTTTTTTAATTTCAATATTTCTTTATCTGATTCACTCCTTTAAAACCCCAGTTGTTTATTTCCAAGGCCCTGCTTATCAATGCCATATCAGGAAATGTTCTCCAGCAGTTCATGGTCCTCAAATCTGAGGGTAGGGATTTTTAAAGGAGTCTGTTGTTGAGGTTTCTGTGTTGAGGTGGAGCTGGGGTGGTGCTGTTCCTACAGTCAGGCTGAACTACCAGGACAGTCCTTTGCCACCCTATGGAGCAGTTCTGGGAGCTGCCAGAAGCATCCTCAGCTGCAATGACCTTTAGGCAAACAGCAAAGGCCATTTAGAGGCAACAAATTTCACTTGCAGTCACATCAGAAGTCGAATTCTAAGGGTTAAATCACCCCATCAGAGAGGTAGAACAATATCCTGCCACGTATTCCCCATCAAGAGCAATCAGCACAGCTCTGAATTTCGTGGCTGTTTATAACAAACTGCCCATAAACAAGCTGCAGAGCCAGGCAGGGACTTGAGATAACAAATGAATCGGAGCAAATCTCAGCAACAGCTCCTGGACAACTCGTGGACGGGGAGGAAACTAAATGAATCAGATAAATTATTTGCTCAACTCGGGTAGGAAATGTCAAACACTTCAAAACTAAGCTTTTGGCAGCAGGATTGCTGTTCCCGGATCTCTTTAGGATTTCTGCCTTTGGCATTTGTCACCAGGGCTGGAAGGGAGTGTATTTCAGGGGGGGTGATGTGCCATGCTGGGCACGTAGGCACAGCCCCTGGCTACCTGCAGTGAGGGTGCCAAGCCCTGGAAAGCAAAGTGCTGCTCCCTGGGCTGAGGGAAAACACTTCCCAGCAGCTCAGAGCTAAGCCTGAGCACAATATTTCTGTCTGAACTGATTTTTCTCCAAAAGGCTTTGACTGCTGATTTTCTTAGAGGTGTTTCAATGAGATTTGTCTGCTCTATGGAAATATTAACTCCATTTTTAGAAATTCTGCACAAAATTAGTTTTTCTTGCTGGAAGTTGGAGTATTTTTATTCTGGAAGATTGCTGCAGTGCTGAGGGGAGGCATAGCCCAGCTGGCTGCTGTTCCCTCTCCCTGTGGTCACAGGGCTCCCCAGCCAAGCCTTGGCACCCACAGTGGCACGTGGCACACCCTGGGTGAGCTCCCATCCCATCCCTGCCACAGCCCCAGGGGCCCTGTAGGACCAGGTGTCCATTCAGGAAGTGTTTCTGTTGGTGATTTCTATTTTCCTCCAGAGCCAAACCACACTTGCTATAAACCAGGACAGCAATGCTTTCACCTGGAATGATTGTGGCTTTCAGCCAAGAAAAAAAAAAAAACCAACAGCCACAAAAATTCACACCAATAAAAAACCCTCCAGAAAACCTTACTGTATTGACATGGATGCTATTTAAATAAAAAAAAAAAAAAAGTTTTACAAAAGAAGAAACAACATTTATTAGGGTCACATAGTTGCACATCTTGTTTCATTTCAAAGCTAATCTCCAGGTGTAAAATTTTCCCTCTTGCAGAGGATCACAGTAACATTCCTGCAGCAGTCAAATCCCACCCTCCCTTGTGTGCAGGGTGAGCAAAGGACAGGACTCTTTATCCAGGGGCTTGCAATCAAAACTGTCAAAGAAATATGCAAAAAAAAAAAATGTAAGTTTGGCAGGACCCTGGTGTGTCTCAGCAGCTTGTGTCACTGGAAATTTCAGCTTTCAACTGAGACTTGTTAACATTTAGTTTAGAGCACCAGTTTGAAGGAGATATATGAGCCTATAAAGCTTTTATCCACAAAGTAAAACCAGTATTTGCTGATAATTTCCCCCAAGCCAGCAGCTGTGTAGGTGAGTGAGGAAACACCTCTCCACTTTCTCTTACTTCAGGACACTTTGAGGTCCCAAAACAGCCTGGATCTTTTCTTAGAAAAAATGAGTGAATTTCAGGGGGGTGTCAAAGCTGCACTGAGGGAGTGCTTTGCTGAGTCAGAGTTTGATTCCCACCCAGTGGCAGGGTCAGAGAGCATCTCCAGCTGGAAGGGACTGGGTGGATCATCGGTCCCTGCTCTGCTTGGATCCACCCCCGCAGGTGAGGACACCTGGTGAGCACTGCCAGGCGTGCCCATCCCACACCCCCAAGGCACTGGGAGCTGTCTCCTTCCCGGGCTGAGTTCAGTGTTTATTGTGCTGCTGACCAAGTCTGTTATCAGCAGCTTTGGAGTTTGTTGCTATCTCAGACTAATCACAGTAATGAAGGCATTGAGCAGAGCCCTTCTCAGGTGGCATTTACCATTGTTTGCTGGAGATAACATAAAGCTTTCTGATTACAGTCGGCTTTTATCACTTCAGAGCAAATCTACTCCACTGAAATGTGCTAATAAAACCCACGGAAGCAACAAACTGGAAAGAAGTGTTACAGCAATAAAGGAACACGAGGGAAAATGTACAGCTTTTGCCACTGTTATCATTTTCAATTTATTAAGATCTAACCATTTTTGTAATATGGTGCTATTGCTGGGGGTTAATTTAATCTTCTCTAATACCAGGCTGCAGTCAGTTTCCAGTGTCAATTTAGATGTAATGCATATTTCTGCATTGCAATCAGAGAAACCCCCTCCGTGGCCCCATGAACATATGCTTCCAACAATCCAAGAGGAAATGTCCAGCACTTCACACATTCATTTGTGAGATTAGCTCCAGCCTTTAAACACACAGATCCCAGACAGGATCGTGGGCGTTGTGGCTCTGAGCACACAGAGGCTGCCAGAGGGAAGCACTGAGAGCCATCCTCCTGTGCTCCCCTTGGAAAACCACCCCCAGTTCTGCTGCCTCTCTCTGCAGGGCTCCAGAGCCAGGCTGGGAACTGCTGGGTTAAATCCTGAGGTCTTCATTCACTCTTTGCTGAAGACAGCAGCTGGTTTGCACGTGTACGGGTGATGTAAAGCCCAGCAAAAATTTTAAATTGCCACTGGAGTGGCTAAAGAGGGCAGGCAAGACAGCAACCTACATAAAGAACAGAGAGGGGAAAGCTGAATCCAAGTATTTGGGCCAATGCAGGAGATGGACAATCTGTGTCCTCCCATCTGCACACAGGACACAGGATACATGGAGAGTTTGTATCTATAATCACCCAAAATAAACAGTACCAAACTTTGTGTCTGCTTTGCATGAGAGACACTGGCCTTGCCAAGATTTCAATCCCTGTCTTTGGCTCCAAGTTATCTCTTGCAAATGAAGGACATCAAACCTCTCCTGTGCCCCCCTCCCTGACTGACACCTGGCTCCATGCTGTCCTGCTCTCCCGTGATCTGTGGTGCTGTTTTCTTCTGAAACATTCAGCTCCTGCTTCTTCTCTTTTGCTGTGCTCCTGTGCAGCTAAAGCATTCATCTGGCAGCAGGAGCAGGAGTGCAAAAGCAAGTTACCTGGACACCCTTCCCTTCTTTGGAGCCTTGTAGGTTTCTGGATGGCCTTGGACATTGCTCAGCCTCTGTGATCAGACACTGCACATTCCTGGACCCATCACCATCTACGTGTCCATCTTGTGGGACATGTTTCCTGATCCATGGGAGCCTCCTGGCTCTTCTCCCTGCCTTCACTTTGTTCCATTTGTGGGCATGCTTCTAAGAAGGGAAAAGAAATGGGGATTAAAGAGGAAATAACAGATCTCACATCTCTGGTATGCTGAGCCTGACATGGCTGGCTCCCTCTCTCCTAACAGAGCAGATGGAGACATTGAATCTTCAAATGATCCAGTGATTTGGCAAGGTCACTCCAGAGCAAAGGGGCAGAGATTGAATTTAAGCCTAAAGCACTCGGGTTCTTTTGCTCTCCCTCTGGTCTCTAATGAGAGCCCCAAGTGTGGAGCCAGGGATGTCAGATGTCCAAAATGGAAAGGCAACATGTCTGCAGGGCTCTGTCAACGCCCCTGCACAGAGATCACCCCCAGATCAGGCACCTCTGAGAGAGGCCGTGCAAGATCTAGCGGGCAATTAATGAGATTTCCCAGGCAATGGGTAAATTAGGTGCCAGCAGAGAGACTTCCAGCTTCCTACAGGGCTTGGGGTGAGCGAGAGGGGTGGGCACAGAACTGTGACACAGCAGGGAGGGACAAAAGGTGAGGCACTGCCTCCCTCACCCCCAGAGCTCCTGGCAGGAGCATCTCCAATGTGCTGCGTAGTTCCAGGAGAGGCTGCAGGGTGCTGTTGGTGTGGCTGCTGTGGTAAGGAGTGGCACTGTGCAGGGCTGGGCAGGTACAGTGAAGAAAGAGAGGAATTCATGGGTCATTCTGAATCTCAGGGACTGGAGGGAGCAGGGAATGGCAGAGCCTTTGAGTGCTCCACCTGCCAGGCATGTGCCCTGTTCAGGGCAGGCTGAGAGGCATTGCTTCCTGCTGAATCAAGATTTCCTCCCAAACTCACTCCAGGATCTCTCCTGCATTTGCCAGGCAGATCTCGGGGCTGTTCCTTACGGAACATCTTCATCCTCCCTGTCACAAGTGCTCAGGGCTGCAGGTGAGCCTGGGAGGGGTGGTCAGAAAATGATCCAGCAGCCCCACAGAGGGAGCCCCGGGCACAGAGACCATGGGCAGAAAGCCAGGGATGGAGCTGATAGCCTCAGTTCTGTGCTCCAGAGCCCAGCTGGGCTCAGAGGGCAGAACAAGCAGGGCACGTGTGTCCCCTCCCTTCAATTCCCCAGCTCAGGAGCTGCCTTGTGAGCAGCTAATGAGATTAATGCAAATGGGTACAGTGAGTCCTACAACATATAGATGCCCTTCACACAATGACGGACACCTTCTGCTACCGGTTATTTTTCCAGCAATCATCAGTAGCACTAATAATAATTAAATCTCAGAGGCTGTAATGAATAATACATAGCAGCATTCTGGTAGCAAAACAAAAAACACCTTTAAAGATTTTCTCCTAAGCTAACATCAGTGCTTGTTTCTTGCAGTGATTTATTTTTTGTGATGTATTAAGGACCTTTAAAGCCTGCAGTATTGAAACACAGATAGTACTGAGGCACAAAATAAACCCTAGAAACAAAGAAAGGCAGGTGCCACTAAGCTGAGCTTTTTTATTTGTGTGTAACTGGCAGAGATGAGCAGTCACAGGGGATGCTGGAGCAAAGGACAGGAATGTGAGGGGCTGAGGGGACACTGAGGGGTTCAATCCTGCTGTGTGACCTTGGGCACGTCGATTAGGGAAGAAATCCATCTCTTCCCAAAGTCAGGCATTGAGCTGGGGCTAATCTGTGAGGCTTTCCAAGCCAAGGAGAGGGCAGGACTGGAGAAATCTGTGCCTTCCAGGAGGGGTTCAGTGGCTTTTGGTGGCCACAGTGATTTGGGCTGGTGTTACCTGTGCAGGTATCTCAAGGCATCAGGCAGGTCCCAGTCACAGTCCTACAAGTCAGAATCATTTTCCAAGGGAGTATCCCCCATTTGAAAAAGAGCAAATCCATGTTCCCTCCAACTGCTGCGTTTGCAGAGCTGCAGGAGAAAAAAGGCCAAGTCAAATGTCTCTATTTACTCCAGGATGTGACAATCTGGTCACTCAGAGAGGCCTCCAAAGGGTCATCCCTTACAAAATGGGTTTGTAACACAGTGGTTACTCAAGGAGTGTCTGAAGAGAGATGGAGATGGTTCAGAAGAGCCCTGACAGCTCTGACACAACTTCACTGCCTCTGCAAGCCCCAGATCCAAGTTCCCTTCTGGACTTAAGCAGCCAGGAGGCTTTGTGGAAAGTCAACCAAAAGAAAACCTCAATGTGAGCCTGGTGTGGAGAGCAGGGAAGGGGCTGATTTTCCTCTCTGGTACCAGATCAGCCAGCAGAATCGCCCACTAAAGGAGCAACTGGTTTAATCAGTTTAATCAGCTGTCACAGGGATAAGCATGAGATAAACAGCCCCACACCACAGCTTGAATAACACAATACCCCAGCAAGGAGCTCAACAGCAGCAACCCAACAGCACAGCAGAGAGCTCAGTATGAATAATCCAATCCCATGGTGATTATCTTAGCATGAACACTGTGATACCACAGCAATTAGCCCGGCGTAAATAACCCCAAATCCTGGCAATCAGCATGGCATGAAAAATTGCATCCTGTACCAGCAACCAGGGCATAGCAAAGGCAGAAGGAAGACAAGTGGAAGGGCACTGATAGGAGCTCATTCCTGCATGGTTTATCCAGCAGCACCTGCTGGAGCACTCCCAGTTTGTCCCTGTGCAGGCAGCAGAGGGAACACCTGCAGCCCCCCACAAAATCAGGGGGTGGGCTGGGCACAGGGCTCTGGAGGGAGAAAAAAAGTCTCATTGCCAGTGGAGGAAATGAGGTGGGTTTGGGGTATTTTTAAGCAGGTGGGATGAACCCAGGCCTGCAGTATTCTCTAGAACACTCACTGCTGCTCTGATTCTGCTCCCAGCAAAGTCAGTGCAGGGACAGGACAAGGGGGAATGGCTTCAAACTGAGAGTAGGTCTAGAGTAGAGATTTGGGAATAACCTTTCCCTGTGGCAAGGCCCTGGCACAGGGTGCCCAGAGAAGCTGTGGCTGCCCCTGGATGTTGTGGTGTTGTGAGGGTCCCAAGACGAGGTGAGAGATGAGAATTGACTCCAAGTTTTCAGAAGGCAGATTTATTATTTTACAATATTATATTAAAAGAAAATTATATACTAAAACTATCCTAAAGAAAGAGAAAGAGATCAGAAGGCTTAACAAGAATGATAACAAAAACTCATGACTGACCAGAGTCCCGACACAGCTGGACTGGGATTGGCCATTAAATTAAAACAATTTCACATGCTGGGTGAACAATTCTGCAAATCACATTCCAGAGGAGCAAAACATGGAGAAGCTGAGGCTTCTCATCTTGCCAGGAGAAGAAATCCTGGCAAAGGGATTTTTCATAAAATATCACAGTGACACTTGGATCCCTGGAAGTGTCCAAGGCCAGGCTGGGTGGGTTTTGGAGCAGCTTGGGATGGGGGAAGGTGTCCCTACCATGGCAGGGGTGGGATGAGGATGATCTTTAAGGTCCCTTCCAACCCAAACCATCCTGGGATCTCCCAGAGGCTGCTGGTGTGCAGCAGCTCCTGCAGGGGTGCAGGGGATGGGGCTGGAGCTCAGGAATTCCTCCTGGGGGTCCCTCTGGCCATGAATTCTCCTGCCAAATCCTCCTCCAGAGATGGACCTGGCAGTGTTACCACCCTGACTCCACTTAACACAGGAACTGAATTTATATGTGAGTCACAAATACATCTTTTTATGCACTCTTAAAAACCAGAAGCATAATTACCAAGGTCAATATATAATGTTTATTTCCTTTATAATAGACATTATAATTTCACTTTAGGGAAAAGCAACTGTATGCATAAAAATAAAGACAAATATTAAAGTCACCAAAATAATGGAACCAGATCACTCTACTAATCCTAAATTTAAATGCATTAACGATCTCTGTAACATTAAAGGTCTGATAAGCCAAATTAGGTTTCTTGTAAGCATAATTAATCTTCTTTTTCAATGAAGATATTACAAGGGAGTTAATTTGAATCCCAAAGGCATTTCTAAAATTGAATTATATAGATAAAGCAAATATTTGACCTTTTACTGATAATTGCTATAAAAAATCAACATGCAAATGAAGCTTATGAAAACCTCTCCTGAAAATGGTATTATTGGGGTAATAAAATCCTCTATAAGCAAAATGCCAATCATTTAATGCCTCAAAAGAGAGGTAACCCCTACCTTAACCTATAATTTGAAAGTATTAAATTGCAATACTGAGGTCTGTGTTTATTAACAAATAATTAAATGGAATCAAACAGAAATGATTATGTCAAATGCAGTGATTATCTGGTTTCATTCATAGGTCATTAAATTTAAAAGACTGCTGGTGTTGGCTCACCTTCTCTTCTGAAATGATTTTTAGTGTCATTAAATGATGGTGATATTTATTGATTTAAACTGCCCTCTGACTGGAAGGGGCTTTCTCGTGGCACTGAATCAGGTTATCTTTGAAGAAAAAAGTGTGGAAGCAGCATTCACTCCTCCATCACAAACTGCAAAATTCTCACACAGCTGGAGACTCACTGGATGAGTTTAGGGTTGGGAAGGTGCCTCGGTCTCTTGTGGGCCCCTCTGGCTGCTGGGACTGGCAGGACTGAGCCACAGCTCATCAAACTAACAAGGGCACCCAGGAAAAGCCTTTTCTTGCCAAGGTTTTGAATTAAAATGACCAGGACATCATTTCCTCGTGTTTGCACAGCACCAGCTGCCAGGGGTTGGTCTGTGCTTGTGGTCACACAACCCTGCATGGACTCAACAGTCCAACAGGATAAATCTGAAATTAAACCTCAGGGTCACCCATAAAACCAGCAAGTTTCCTGTTAGCCAGGAAGTAAAGGAAAAGCTTTCTCATGCTTGGAGCTGCTGCATCCAGCCCAAATTTGAGGCAAATTTGGGCCACCAAATTTGCCTCAAAGCAAAGACCTAGAAAACACCAAAGCACTAGAACTGAATTAAAGCTCATTTTGTAACCATTCTGCTCCCATTTTGATCTCCAGGATGGTCAACCAAGAACCTCCGTGCACTTTGAAATGCCCATTTCCAAACTTCTGGAGCTGCTCACAGCCAGAACTGAGTTATCCAGCACAGCTCTGGTCTCAATACAAGGTGTAAAACTCCCTTCTGGCACAGTCAGCACCAAGCAGGGCAACCAGAGCTGGTGCAGTCCTGGCTTGGCTCTCTGGCCATGCTGGGAAGCATTTCAGAGCCTGGGAGCCAACAAGGCCCCCCAGTCCTTTAGGGTGTGGAAATACCTCCCCAGAAATACATAATAACCTGATTTTATCCAGGTCTGGTTTTGACTTCAGCAGCACTGGTGGAATTTGCTCTCCAGCAGCAATTTGAGTCTGCTCAAGGTCAGCAGGATCCTGCAGAGAAGGATCACTGCTATACTGAGAGACTTCTCCCAGACAGCATTAACCAGTCTATTCTACCTCAAGCCCCTGGTCTTTAGATATAATTGCTTTATTAAATGTCACCAATGTTCATTTGACTTAGATGGTGTCTGTCTCTCTCTCTCAAAAAGGGAGAATCTTAATTTAGACAGAAAATGGCCCATTTGCTGTCGAATTCAAAGCAAATACCCCAACTCTGACTCTAAACTCAGTCTCTTCTGTTGGAATGTTTGCAGTAAGGGACATTTAAATGGCCTGAAACAAAGTCATTTTCTCTGTCATTATTACTCTGGAGTTTTCTATCTTTCTGATTAGATTAGAATTGAATCTGGTTGAAAGAAATTGAATTTGTACATTTCCCTAATCATACGATCTTCAAACACTGAACTTTCTGGTAGCAATTAGTGTGCCCTGATCGGAAGGAGCCTTCGGAGATGGGAACTGATGGGAACAAGGGATGAAAAGCTGTTGATGAAAGTGATGATTTATTGATAAACCACCACCTGCATCAGCCCTCTCATGCTCCTCTCAGGTGATTGCATTTCTGGCACCTTCAGAGCTTCTGCAAAGCTGGTGGCTACTGCAAAACTGCTCTGTCCTGTGTTTGGGGAAAATTCACACCCTTCATTCTCGTGGTCAGTTGTGGAACTGCTGTGACAGGGTGTCACTGTGATGTTTTATGAAAAGTCCCTTCACCAGGATTTTTCTCCTGAGAAGCTGAGAAGCCTCAGAAAAGAAATGTAAACAAAAATTATCTGATTGCTTGGAATGTGGTCTGGAGGTTGCTCACCAACAGGTGCATCTTTGATTGGTTCCATGTGGATTGTTTCTACTTGATAACCAATCACAGGTCCAGCTGTGCTGGGAGTCTGGTCAGTCACAAGATTTTTTTATTCATTCTTTTCTAGCTTTCTGATGTCTCCCTCCTTTCTCTTTCTTTAGTATAGTTTTAATATATCATTTTCTTTTAATATAATATAATATAATATAATGTAATAAAATAATAACTCAGCCTTCTGAAACATGGAGTCAAATTCTCACCTCTTCCCTCATCCTGGGGACCCTCAAACACCACCACATGCGAGGAATGAATTTTCATGCCATAGGAATAGCTGCACTGAGCAGACTATTGATCTGTGTCTGTTGGTCTGTCTCCTTGTGCAGTGAATCCCAGCTGAACTGCTTGAGAAGACCTTCCTCGCTGTGCACTTTTCCATCACAGAGAAGAATGTCATAGCTGCCCGACTTGGCGGCCACTCTGTGCCCTGAAGCATGAACTTTTAATTTCCTAGACAGCAATGTTGCAAAGGCTTAAAATTGCATTTGTTCCGGCTCCAGAACTAATTTAATTTGGTCCTGGCATGGTGCCCAAAACTTTTTTGTTAATCTCTTGGACCTCAGACATTTATCAAGGTCCAAAGTGAACTGTACCAGCAATAAAATCAAAAGGCCAAATCTTCAGATGAATACACTGGTGCTGGTCCATTGCCCTGGACAGAACTAAGCCAACTAATGCCAGCTGAGTTCTGTCCTGAAGATCCTAAATATAGTTGTTGAGATATTAAACCATAACCAACAGGATCCCTTTTTTTTTTTTCCCTGCTGTCCTTCCATGCCTCATTTTTCACATGAACTGCAATGAGAATGTAGAGTCTGGTTTCCCATTCTTGGAGTTGAACAAATTAGTGTGCTGTAAAGTGCCAGCTTAACAGGTGCCAGGCAAAATTATTTGCAGAGGCTACTGACACTTAGAGTGTGTAAGGAGAGGCAGACAAGCAATTACAGTGAGACAGACAAAATGCTGTGTGTTCACCTCCTGGCATCAGCTGAAGTAACTTCTTTGCGTGCCAGGTTCTTGTCTTGTGGAGACCCAAATCTTAAGATCAAGCTTTCACAAATATTAAATTTTAAACTGATGTTTAATGCTTGTGAAAAGGTGGCTGCTAAAAGCATATGAAAAGCCCTACAGCAACGTGGAGGTTATTTTTTTTAGATTTGAGCTATGCCATATATTCGTTTTGCATACGTTTCAATTCATTTCTACAGAGGTGGGCTTTTTTTCCATGATCGAGAACATCCTGGAAGACACAATAAAGATTCACTGTTAAAAATTCACACTGGAGTAGCCTTGCTGTAATAATAGGGCTGAAGTTTGATTTACTGTGACTTCACACCTGCTTTACTTCCTGGCATTCTTTATTGTGATAATTCTGTGAATTTATCTGTGAATTTACTCATCTTGATCCCACTACAGTCACTTCTGGTGAATATGAGAATAGGCAAGAGAAGGGAGGATCTTAATAAGAAGTTGTTATTTCAGACAATCCCTAGGAGAATGCTATTTGTCTGGGGAATTAATACATTTAAAGGTGCACAGAACACACCCATTAAAAGCCTATCCCTTGCTTCTCTTTTAGTTCCTTACCCACCCCGAAACATTTCTGTCCAGATCGTACCAATCAACAGGAACAACTGGGAAGAGCACAGCGGGAATTCCGCTGAAGAATCCTTCATCGGACCGCAGGAAATCATGAGGAAAGAGAAATCCAGCCATCCTTCTGAGAGCCCAACTGAAACCCCAGCAGCAAACTCCTCTGCAGCCTGGCTGGATGAGCACTCCAACAGCACCGAGTACGGAACCAGCTCGCAGCCATCCTGGTGGTCCAGCGAGGCCGAGTCCTCCGAGGGGGAGGAGGAGTTTGTCCATGCAGGTTCCAGGGATTATGAAGCCACTGATGCCAACACGGGGTCTGGCAGACCCACAGCAGAACCCCCTCCCTTCCTTCCTGTGCAGATGGTGCTCACCTGGTTGCCCCCAAAGCCCCCTACAGCCTTTGATGGCTTCCACATCAATATTGAAAGGGAAGGTAAAGCAGAGCCTTGTGCCCTTCTCGTCCTCCTTTTCTGTAATTCCATTGGTGGTTGTCTCCTCTAGGAATTATTAATAATCTGGTACTGTGCTTCAGGGTATTGCTCGCTGGGGGCTGTGTACAGATCACAAGCAGGACAGGACTGCTGGGAACGTGTTTTGAGCTGTTTTATTTTCCAGCATCACTCTCATTACGTGGTTATGACAATGGGAAGATGCCAGCAGCTCACATCCCAGGCAGCAGACCAGGAACTCAATGTCACAACTCACTTTATAAGTGTTTTGACCAATCACACAAAGCAAAAGCACACTGACAGCAGTTCCATCCAACCTCTGTAAGCACAGGTACCTTTGGTTAAACAATGCCTGCTGATTTCAAATACAACACCTGCTTGTGAGCCTTCAAACACAATG
>JAYDZK010000051.1:6318745-6343324 GCA_034509185.1 Euphonia xanthogaster | reverse complement strand
TCACACCCTGCCCGGGATGTCCTGGGATCACACCCTGCCCGGGATGTCCTGGGATCACACCCTGCCCGGGATGTCCTGGGATCACACCCTGCCCGGGATGTCCTGGGATCACACCCTGCCCGGGATGTCCTGGGATCACACCCTGCCCGGGATGTCCTGGGATCACACCCTGCCCGGGATGTCCTCTCCAGGGCTGCCACCAGGGGCTTTGTGGAGCAGTGCAGAAATGAGCCCCTACTTTAACAAAACTTGGTGGTTTTTTTCCGTATTACCCTCAAAATAAAATGAAATTGGAATAGTTTCTTGTTTGGGATGTAAAGCATAAAAGTGATTTTTTTCATTTTAAGTCACGTTTTCAGCTGAGGCAGAGGTGGGGAGAGAGTGGAGGTGTTTCAACACATCTTCAAAAGCAAAGAAGTTTCATTCCCTCCACACCCAGCAACAATTTGAGAAGAAAAAGGCAAATTTTCTTTTTAAGTTGTTCCATTAATAACACTGCATCTCCCAAGTGCCAAATTGCTTGGGTCTTTCCCTCCTCCCAAATTTACACAACTCCAATTTGAAATATAAGAAGCTCTGATTTTTCATCCTACCCCAGGATTTTCAGATCTAAACTTCTTTCAGCCCTTACACAATCATCTCCCTCAAAAAAAAACAAAAAACAAACAAAACAAAACAAAACAAAACAAAAAAAACTTAAAGCAGTTTTTGCTGCATATAACAAATGCTCTTAGAGTACCAGTTATGCTTTAATGTACATTAGTTTTAGATCTCATTGCCCTTTTCTAACTAAGCCTGTGCCTAGAATTTTTTTAGGCTATGAAAAATTATTCACAGATATGTCAAGCATTAAGTTAGTAAATTAATATAGGTTTGAATTCAATTTGTTTTAGCAAACTACTGTTATAAAGAGCCTAGTGTAGCATGAATTATTATCCAGATTTATGCTCAGCATCTGACAAAACGTTAGGCTGCTTTTTGAAGTATCCACCAATTCTAAATAAAGGCAGAACTGTGCCATTCCCACAGGGCAGTTCCCCCTGCATCACGTTTTTAACCTGGCGCAGTTCCTGCCGCTGATATCTCCCAGCTCCAGGTGCTCCAGCAGGGGCAGGAGGTGGGGACAGAGCTCTGGGAGGAGACACGAGGCTCTCACACTCCACCACCACCTGAAGAGCAGGCAGCTGAGGAGGGTGTCCAAGGACTCAGTGATGGCTGAGGTCCTTCTCCCCTCCCAGAGGTGAAATTATAGAAAAGCTGGTTTGCCCTCCTGCTAATCATGGCAAGTTGGGGGTAGAAGACAATCCCCACAGCTGGCAGCTTCCTTGGGAGCACAAGCAGCAGACCAGAGGATTTCCATGGGCTCCGTGCACAGGACCAGCTCTGCATCCCCAGGAAGGAGCAGGCAGCAGCACCACACAACCCACACACCACTCACAAACTGCTCCTCTGGTGGGCTCCAGCTTCTGATTAAACCCTGCCCAGGCTGAGCTCCAGCCTCCCCTGGAAAGGAGCCACCAGCACACTGCAAGATTTACAGGGAGCAGATCAAATCGAGCCCCACAGTAGTTCATTATAATTAACAAAGCTGGAATTGCACTGGGCTTTGAGCTCTATATCAATGCTAAATATCTCATTACCAGTGTAAAATATTTATGTCTCATGGTCTTTATCAGAAATGCAGGCTCACAGCTAGTGTGTCCTGGGCCAGAAGATGGATTCTGAGGAGAAAATGAACAGCTTGGAATAAAAGGCTGGAAGGATAAAATTCCTTGCTGCACGTGACCCCAGTGATGGAGGGAGAAATGAATGCCCAGCAAATGCCCAGCCTGGGGCTGCAGAATTCTGGTCTCTGTAGGCAAACCCTCTCCACTTTCCCCCCATGTGTCTCCTCAGGGCCACATCCATCACAGCTCATGGTGGTTTGTGCTTCAGCTTCATCAAGGGCTGGCAGGTGCTCCTGGGTCCCGCTCCAGGGCTGCTGGGAATTGCTGCTGCTCACTCTCCATGGATCTGACTTCCCTGCAGCCCACCCCCAGCCCGAGGGATTTGGGGATTTCCAGGTCTAGAGAGTGGAAGACGGGGCTGATGGACTTTCTCATGGGCTCTGCACTGTCCAGGAGCTTTGGTGAGCTCTCCTGGGGTCTCGTTTTCTCTTCCCACTGGGAAGAATGCACTCTGCCAGCACAGCCTTCCTCTGGCCCCCTCAGCACCCCTGGGTGCTCCTTCCCAGCCAGGGCAAGGCTCCAGGGCCTCCACAGCCACATGCAAAGGAGACAGAAAAGTGAATTTTTGTTACTCCTTTTAATCCTTCCTCTGGAGAGCAAGGGTCAAGTCCTGGGCAAAGGCTGCAGCTCATCTTTGCTGGCTCAGCAGCGCTTCACTGAGAGCTTGAATCATCTGTAGGATTGAATCCTGTTCTGGAGCTTGGAGGAGCTGCACCCCTGCCTGCCATGGGCTGCCTATCTGTGCCTCTGAGGGAGACTTGCAGGCTTGATTCCCTTCCCCTTCTGCACGTGGAGGCAGAGGGATGTCCTTGTCCTTTTGTCCTTGTCCCCTGGCCTGGGGGTGTGGGCAGAGCAGACACATCCCCCTCCACTGGCACCTCTGGGCTCCACTCTGCTCTGAATAAACAACTTTCCCCTCCAGTGCCTCCTGCTCCAGGTCTGTAGCTTGTTCCCAGGCTGACTGCAGAGCTCAGCCACGAAGCTGAGCCCCTCAGAGTGCCAGGCAGAGGAGCCTGCTCCACCCCACAGAGCATCAGTGCCAGGTTATTGCCACACAGCCCTCACCCTGCAGGTCACCCTGCTCCCTCCCCAGCTCCTTGGGCTTGCAGGAAGCTGCCTGGGAGAGGGCACACACTGGGAATCGGGCAGGAAAAGGTGAGATGGGATTGTCAGCATCTTTTATCCTGGAGCTGTGGTGTGAGGGATCCCAGCCTGGCTGGAGCAGGCCAGGGTGGATGGATTGCTTTGCTCACAGCAGCTCTCACAAGTGAGGGGCTGAACGGTTCAACTTGGCCACATTTAGCTTCCAAAAGCTGCCAACACGCTCCAAAAAATGGGGCAATTTTTAAAATTCCAATTAGGGGGGGAGCAGGTTTTGGCAGAGGGAAGCTGGAGGCACAGTTTGTACACTTTGGACATTTATCTGGGAGATCAGCACCTCCTAGCAAACAGGTATTAACTAAAACCTGCCTGAATTATGCTTCTAATTACAATTTCATTTGTGGTGGTGTTGTGTTTATTACAATAAGCTTCCTGTGTATTTGTTGTATTATGTATTGGAGTGAGGCTCAAGCTGCTGGATGTATGTGCTGAATGTGAGGGCTTCTAAACACTGCAGTGGTTGAGTTGAAGGCTGAGTCATTTTATTCAAACTTTGGAACCTTTCTCTTGCATTAACTGCAAGAAATATTCCAGGTGTCCACCTTCATGCTGATCTTTAGAGGTTTTACTCCATCATCTTTGCTTATTATTTTTATCTCTCATTTTTAACTGTTGCCCAAAATGACAATTCTATTTTTTTGCCTCAAAAATCTCTGTCTATTGGAGGTACAATTAGTATTTGGATCACCCTGTGCTTTTGGTAGGTGACCTGAAGGTATCTTTCTTCATTTCTGTTTTTTCAGGTGGGCATTCCCCTCCATTTTCTCAGGTGCATCAATCCACACCTCTGGACTTGGTTGCTTTTGTTTCCTCAGTGATGGCAACCTCCAAAGTGACCTAAGGAGCAGCTGTGTGCTCTAAGGATCCCATTGCAGATTCCATGCTGTAATATACTGAGTCTTTACACAAACACCCCAGAGCCAGGACAGCCATAAATTCTAGTCAGACCATTGTGCATTTAATGCTCTCATAAACGCATAAAGTTTGTCTCCACAAAGCCATAATGAAGGAAAGCAGATTGAAGGCAGGAAGTGTCTCGTTAGCATGTGATGGAAATGTTAATCAGCAGTCTTTAGGAGGATGTAATTAGTTCCCCACACGGTGCTGTGTGAGGTTCCTGGGGGCAATCAGGCAGCAAAGGGCAGAGCAGTTGGAGGGGGAGGTGGGGACAAGGTTATTTAGCTGTGGGACAGGGGCTCCTTGGTGCTCTCCTCCCCTTCATGGCTATTGGGGTGGGCCTGGGGCAAGGACCTGCCTGAAAGCTGGCCCTGGTTCACGGAACCAGGTAAGCTGTGCCATCATTTCCTTCTGCTTCCAGGGATGCTCGGGCAGCAAAGCTGTCCCACCCGTGCTGATAAAAGAGGCACTCAGCTGGAAATGTCCTCAGGCTCTGCTGAGCTCCTGCTCCTCCATCTTCTCCTCCCTACTGTTCTTACCTGTGAATGTTGGTGTTTGTGTGTGTCCTGCCTGCTCTCTGGGCAGAGTCCCTGCTGCAGTTTGAGGAGCAGAGCCCAAAGCCCTGGTGCTGCTCAAATGGCACTGATGGTTGCCTGTGGCATTGACTCCTACCCCCATGGTGTGTTCCCTCAAGCTTCCATCCTGAGGAGTTCTCAGCTCCACAGGCAGAGTGGTGCCTCTGAGGGCTGCCTGTGCCTCTGCAGGGAGCTTGAGCTGGAAGTTGCCATGTCTTCCTCCAAATGAGCTCCATTTGTTTCCATCTCTAGTGCAATCAAAGCTCCAACTTCTGTGCTGAAAACACTGTCACTGTGTTTCTCACATACCTCTGCTTGGAACCTCAGTGCAAAGGTCTTTCCATCTGAATGGAAACCAAAGTTTGACTTTCACAGAATTCACAGAATCCCTGGGTTGGAAGAGACCTTCAAGATCATCGAGTCCAGCCCAGCCCCAACACCTCAACTCAGCCCTGGCACCCAGGGCCACATCCAGGCTCTGTTAAACACACCCAGGGATGAACTTCATTTCCTTGGACTTGACAACTTTTGTTAGCTGGGCTGGATCCAAATTTCCTCCTTGTTACTGTGCTTTTCACCCTCTGCCTGAGGCCTCAGTGCTACGACAGAAAAAACAAAAGTCCTGGTCCCTGGGGATCTGTATTGATGGTGACTCCTCCAGCATCTGGGACTTTCCTACCCCAACAGATTTGCAAGCACACAGAGACTTTATTTTACTGGCTAATTCTGCAGGAAACAATAAAACCTGCAAACCAGGGAGACTGTAAACCACCCCCATTAAACCTCATTATTGTCAATTTGTGCCTGGTACCTGCGGCTTGTGGGAAGTTGTGCCTGTGGTTAACCAGAATTGTTGTTGTTTATGTGTTTATGAGCTCCAGCCCAGCATATGCTTAATGGCTCTGCTGCTCATCTCTGTCACTGTGGTTTTCCTCACTGTTTTTGGAAGCACTGTGGCCACAGCAGGCACAAACTGTCCCTGCCCAGCAAGGGCTGTGACCTTCTGGCAAGAGGTGCCTTTGGTGGCAGGCTGTGAACTTTTGTCCTCCTCTCTAGCACTGCTTTTGGCTGAAGAACTGCAAGGAGCAGTAAAATGGAGAGGAAAAGAGCTACAGCACCAATGCTGTCTCAGCATGGCATCAAGGCCAGACCCATCAGAGGGGGCAGATAGATCCAAACATGAGCTGGGCAAAAGGAGAAAATATTCCAGCTGCAAGGTTGCTACTGTCCCCATGGGACAAGACAAATTTGAGGGTTTTTCTAATATTTCAGTGCCTGAAATTATTTGATTGATGACTGTGGATGTAGGGTGCAATGTAGGAACACTTTCCTCAGGGATGGTTTGGGTGGACTGCAGATCCCACTTCCTTAGGGTCATTTCCTGAAACCCCTGCTCAGCTGTCAGCTGCATCTAGAGGTGTCTGAACCCCTTGGCCTGGGGAGTTTATTCATTTCAGTCTCTGAGGAAGCTGCCATTTTTATTCCATGGATAACAAGACTGGGCAAGTTTGGTGTTCCCAGCAAGTGTTCCCTCTGTAATCAGAGGGGAAAGTTCGTGGTGGAGTTCTGGAAGAACTGGTGTGCCTGTGCAGGGAAGGAGCCCAGGAGGAAAGGAGCTGGGCACTCAGGCCTGGGTGTAGGTGTGGGATTCCTGACAGTGGGAATTCCAGCAGAGGGGCTGTCTCTGAGCTGCCCTCTGTAGTGAGCCACCAGTGCCCCTCCCCTGCTGTGCCCTTTGGGGAGGTCCCACAGCTCTGCTGGAGCCAGCCCTCCATGGTCAGTGCAATATCTGCTCTCTTACCCAGAAACCCAGAGTTCCTGCTCCTGTTTTAAGCTGAATTAGTGAAAAATGCAAACTTTTACTTCAGTGCCTGCCTTTCTCTTAGGGGGCTGGAACAGTGTTACCTTTCCTGAGCTGGTGAGATAGATATATTCCATAACTCTTCAGGGAATTAATATTCATGTTATTAAGTTTAACATATTGCTCTCAGTTCCACATCTTTTTGGTTTAACAAGCAATTGCAGATTCAAAATTATGAGCATGGTTGCAAATGCTGCACCTCTCTTTGGGGTCTGGGGATGTGAGTTTTACCAATTAAAGTGGAAATATGTTTGATCTGCACAGTGGAAAAATCAACAGGCAAATTTACAGTGTGTAAGATTAAAAATGCAGTGATGGGGCCTCACCAGAGACCAGTGTAACCCTCAGCCCAAGAGGCTCTCTGGGACAGCTGGTTTTGCCCTCTTTGTTTGTCCTTGGGGAGGCTTGTGGTGGGGTCAGAGCATCATTCCTTGCCTGGGCTGCAGGCAGACACCTTTCTCTGGGGTCAGTGCAATGGGACTCCAGTGGGTCTCTGCAGAGCATCAGGTGCTGGAAGAAAAACAACACAAAATTTCCAGCACCTCCAGCCAATATCTGAAGCCAATCCTGTCTTGGGGAGGATTGTTTGGGGTTTTTTTCCCCTCCAGTTCTTTTCCAAGCAAGAACATCTTAGGAAATATGTTCTGTATCTCTGGGACCCCAAAGTTCCAGCTCCCCTTTTTACAGGATAGCTGGAGATTTCTGTCAAAGAAACTCCCAAAAATCTCCCTCCTGGGCTTTCTTTCTGACTCTCCAATTCACCAGATGCCTTCATCCCTCCCAGCTGCAGCTGCCATGCACTCTGTGGCACACTGGGAATTGTCTTTACGCCAGAGAAGTGGTGCTTGGAAAAATCTCTCCCACACTTATGTTGGAAGACACCACAACTCAGGTGCTCCCTTTCTGCCAGCCCAACTCCTCCTCTGAAGGACCTTCTGGCCCAGCAAGACAGAAAAATATTCCTCCATCACCTTCCTTCTATGAAGTTATTTTCCAATGTGTTTTTGCCTTTTTCCAATGCGTTTTTGCCTTTTTCCAATGTGATTTTTACCTTTTCCATCCTGTTGTCCCTGTGTGTTTTCAGGAGTGCAGTGCCAAGTGAAGCTCATCAGGGAAAGCTGCAGTAGCATCAGGTTACTTGTTAGAATGGGCAGCAGTAATCAAGGCTAGGTGGTTTGGATGAAGCTTAAAGGTTTTTAATGAGCAACTTATCAGGAACCAGCTTTTGGAACATTTGTTGGGATTTTTTTACTGTAATCCCAAGCAGTGCCTGGGTTTTTTTCTGATCTCTAGAAAGTTCTCAGATTCAAAAGAACATTTGAGAGGCCATTTTTTATTTCAATTAAAAAAAAATCAAACCTTTGCTTGAAGCTCCCTGTGTCCTCTGTGGTGATGGTGGTTTTTGTGTGGTGCTGAATTTCACAGCTAAATTCCACTTTGCCTTTCTAAAATGTTTCCCCATCTGTGAGTTCTTGTGGCTCCTTCAGTGTCCAGGTGTCAGAGCTGCTGGGGGCTCTTCTGTGTCACTTCTGCTGACCTTGAACGACTTTGATGCTGAAGCTGATGGCTCCTTCCATCTCCCCACCCATCTGTATGCACTTCCATAGATGAAGAAATAATAAACCTTCACACCATTAAATTCAGGCAGCTGATGCATTTCAAATGCAGAAAACAGAAGCAATGGAAAGTCTTGCTAATTTTTACACTAATTTACACCAGAGGGAATAAGAAGTCTCTTAAATCAGATGCTAATTTTGTTTACTTAACTTCCTAGTCAGCACAATGACCTTTCATCCACGAGTAGGAACAAATTAGTGCAGAAGTTCTTTGTGGGAGACAGGAGAACTTGCCTCAACCTGATACTGAATAATACCCAATTAAGTGTACTTCTAAACAGCTCTGCCTTCCCTCCTAGAAGGAAGCTTCAGATAAAAGAACAAAATGATATGCCTTTTATTTGCCACTTTACAAAATCCCTCCACGTAATGCAAACAACCCTAACCCTAGTGTGCCTGATACAGGATTTGCAACGCTCTCGGTTTTTGGTAAGAGGATAAGAAGCTTATTGCTGTTTATCAGGGGAGGATAAAAGATTCCCTGTTCCCCTTGCTAGGAGGGGAATGGATTTTCATGTTTATCAACAATCAGGGAAATGTGGGTGGGAGGGAGGTATTTGGGTAACAAAGCTGTAAACACACACACACACACACAAAAAAAAATTCTTTCTGGTAGGTGAAAAGAATGGAAGTTCTTCCTGTTTGGTAATGGGATAAGAGACACTGAGCAGGCTCTTTGGTGAGACCATGAGCTCACATTGCAGGGGAACTGCTCTTGGGTGGGATGGAGAGGCCTCCTGAGGATTAGGAGGCACCTGGGCTTTGCTGAGGGGAGCAGGGGGAGCTGGACTGACCAACCCCTGCAGCTCCTCATGCTTGGACTGCGGCGTGCCCCAGATGGGGAGCTGGACAGTGAGTGACAGGGACAGGAAAGGGAATGAGGGGCAGAGTCCAGATGTGCCTTGGGTCACCAGGGATGGTGCATGGAGCCAGCCAGGGGATGTGCCCTGGGCTTTGGGGCGTGCAGGCTTGAAAAGAACTTGAGAGAGAGAGGGAGGCATCCCCAGCCCCATCTGTTCTGCCACCTCTGCCCCCTCTCCAGGTGTACCCTCCTGGAAAAACCAAACTGTTTGTGCTCAGCCTGGAGATGAAGAGGAGCAGCAGAGCCCCACACCCACACTGTGCATTCCAAGGGATGCCTGTCCTCTCCTCTCTCTGGAGGCAGCATTTCATGGCCTCAGCCCTGCTCTCTTTGTCAGGTTGATGTAAATTTAATATCCTTGGGCTGTAATGACAGCAACCAAACAAGTGCCAGGCATTTGTCACAGCCAGTGAATGAGACAAGGTGGCACAGGCAGTGTGGGGCTCGCTGGGCTGTGCAGGCAGCTGCCCACAGCACCCTCAAGGGCTTGTTAGGGAGAAAATGGAGTGAACAAGCTGGTGGGAGGAGAAGAGGAGGAAAGTGCCATGGCAGCCCCAAGCCTGCTCAGTGCACCAGGTGCCACGGAGGCTGGGTGGGCATCAGGAGAGGTTCAAAGTTAAATCTAAACTCTAAATCTGTGGCACAGATGTTGTTTGAAGCCCACTGTCTGACAGATGGAGGTGTGGTTTGGGTGTGAATGGCTCTGCTGCAGCTGGCATGGTGGAGGGGTGACCTCCCAGCCAGCCCCTGCACTGTCAGTGTCACTCTGGTGTCACACCATCCCAAGTCCTCTCTCAGTTCTTTTGGGAACCTCCCCCTGGGGTCACAGCTGCTCTTCCAGCCGCCTCTGCCAGCTGGAGCACGTTCTGGGGGTCTCCTGCCCCCCAGGAGCTGGGAAGGACCCGGGTGATGGAAGCAGCAGTGGGGCTTTTGAGGGGCCCAGGTACAACCCTGGGGCCAGCCTGGGCTGACACCGACCCCCTGGGGACACAAATGGGGAACCTGTGAGGGGCAGAGGGTGGGAAGGGCTGGATCTGTCCCCATGGGTGCTGTGTGGGCACCCAGCACTGCTGGGCAGAGGAAAGGAACCACAGGAGCAAAGTGCTGAGGGGATTCAGCAGCCTCTCCCTCACTGGCAGCATTCTTCTTTCTTTTTGAGTTTTTCCCCCTCTTTCCTATGGTTGTTTCTTTCCCTCATTCCTGCAGCTGGGCTTCACCATGAGCAGCTCCATGGCTGCATCAGTGCAGCTCCTGCAGCTCTGGCTTGCTGCAGCTACAGATGCAAGGCTTGTCAGGAAGATAATGTGAGGTTTTTTACATGTTAATGCCACTGGAAAGGAAAAGAAGTTCTCCATCAGCACACAGACCTTGCTCCAAACACCTCGTGCTGTGCAGATGGGAGCATCACACCTGTCCCCAAAACCTTCTCATTTTCATGCTTTGTATCAATTTTACATCCTCACCAGTCTGTGCCAGCGTGCCTGCCTCCAGATAAAACATCCCAGGAAACTTCAGAGACAAAATGTGGGAGAAAAGAGATCTTTTCTTGACTTTCCGTTTCTTAATCAGTAGTTTGGGTTTTGGTTTTTTTTTTTTTTTTGTTTTCTTTTTTTTATTATTATTTTTTTTGCTTTGAGCAATGACTTTCAAGGGAGCAATGGCTCTTCCTGAGGAAAAAAGAAAAACAGACTGCTGTAATTTTTTTTTAAGTCAGTTTTCACATGCTTGTTAGTTTTTGGCAGCTTCACAGTCTGTCACTTAAATTAATTTTTCAGAAGTAGCAACTAATTGTCTTTGTTTTCTGGAGCCCCTGGGGCTGGGAGCTGAGTGCTCTGCAACCCAGAGCAACTCCCTTCTCCAACAAATTTTGTCTGGGCTGACTTGTGACTTGGGCAAAAAGAAACTGCAGCCATTTACCCCTGTTTATGTGAAATCAAACTGGGCTTAAAAGAGCTGTGGTGAGGGGGAGTGAGCAGGCCCTTGAGAAGGGAATTGTGAGCAAAATGTTGAGCAATTGTGAGCGGGATCTGGGGCTAAACTGATTTTGCTGTGTGGCTCTCCCTGGTCCCAGATGGTGAATCCTGCTGCCAGGTGACCTGTCTGCCCCTCTGGAAGCTGCTCTCCCCTCGGAGGGAGGCTGCTTGGGGGCCAGCAGGAGCTAATCCCGGTGTCTTCCTGCCTCCTGGCTGAAGAGCTGGGAGCTGTCTGTCAATCCCTGCACGGGTCACCAGGGCTCCTCCCGGGGGAAATGGTCACAGGCCAAGAAACCAGCCCAGCCCAGGACCCCCAGAGCCACGAGGCATGAGGCAGAGCTGAGGCCAAAGGAATAAATCCATTTTCCTGGCTCCCTCCCTGCCACCTCTCTCAGCCCTGGGGCTGGGCTGCAGATGGGAAGGCTGCAGGATGCTCCTGGCATGCAGACCCAGAGCCCAGCTCTGCTCAGATAAGGATTTCATTTTGGGCTCCTCTCCAGTTGGGTGCAGATTCCTGCATGGCTTATCCTCCCCTTGCCAAGCCCTCCAGCTCCGAGGATCAGCTCCAGGCTTATCCCGGTTATCGGTGGGATGCAGCTGCCAGGCAGGGCTGGCACAGCCAGGGCTGGCCTGGCCTCTCCAAGGGTGTGGAGTGGCACTGGGAATGCTCTGGGGGATGGCAGCACAGCAGGCACGTCCCCAGGGCAGGAGAAGCTCTCACGAGGTGTTTTCCTTGTGGGTTTGGGGCTGTGGGAGAGGCTCCTCGGATGGGGGTGGGAGCAGAGGAAAAAGGGGGACATGTCTGCTCTGAGATCAGCTCCCTGCTGGTGCAGGACAGAGTTTCGAGGTGAAATTCCCCAAATCTTTAGGGTGTTGTCCCCACAGCGGGGTCTGAGGACTGTGGTGGGTCTGCCAGGGGCTTGCTGGAGGTGGAAGGTGTGGGAGCTGCTGCCCCAACCAAGACAGGGAGCGTGGAACACACAATGTCATCTTTAATGGCAAATCAGAGCAATATTTAATGGTTTGTTTTCCCCATCCACAAAGCCTTGTGAGGGCTGTGGTTCAGCTGAGCCCCTGTGCTTGAAGTGTGAGCAGCTGTGGGACCAAACCTCCCACCCCAAACCAAGCCCAGTGACCCTCCCCAGCCCAAGCTGCTGCCACAGAGGCTCCCCTGCCCTCCAGCAGCAGGGGAGTTCCCACAGCCCCTTTCCAGATGAATCTTTCCCTCTGGAGCTCAACTCCAGCAAAGGAATGATTTGCTCTTACAGCCTGTTAATGAATTTTTGAAATAAGGAATTAATTACCGTCTGTCTAAATTAGAGTTGTCCTATCCTTTGAGATCCATCTTTTTGATTCTAATTAATTTTAAAAATTACTTTTAGAGTCTTCAGTAGAGATTCTAATTTATTTTACTCTAATATTATTTCTCTGATAAGCAAGTTAATTTTTAGATCAGAATCCGCCTAATCTCAAATTTGTCACACAAACTCTGCTCTCTAAGATTCTGTTTACAGCTTTTTGGAGATGACAGATCTTGATGCACAAATCATTCTTTCTTCTTTTTTTTTCCCTTTTTAACCACCTGAATGTGTGTGTTCAAAGGAGATTAATTGAAACCCTTCACTGTGCTGTGTTTAGGAAAGATCCTTAATATTTTAGAACCAAAACCAAATATTAGTTATAAAGCTTCTCTAATTGCCCTTTTTCATGGAGGAAAATGCATGTCTAATTTGCTTTTTTAAAAGAACATTTTCTTTATGGGTATTTGCCTGAGTTTGACAGTTATTTAACTGGCTGTTTTTATTAACTCATGTTCTCAGCACCGAGTGCATTGGCAGCTGGGGAAAATTCAAATATCAATTTTATGTTCTTATCAAAGCTGCCATCCCACAGGCTGCAATAAACCCTGCAGCAAACTTCACTCTGGCTCCTGGCTTTGTCCTCATGGAGATTTGTCCTTGTCCTCTGCTGGTGGCAGAGCTGACACCGACCCCATGGGGACAGAAATGGGGAACCTGTGAGGGGCAGAGGGTGGGAAGGGCTGGATCTGTCCCCATGGGTGCTGTGTGGGCACCCAGCACTGCTGGGCAGAGGAAAGGAACCACAGGAGCAAAGTGCTGAGGAGACACAGCAGCCTGTCCCTCACTGGCAGCACTTTTCTTTCTTTTTGATTTTTTTCCCTCTTTCCTATTGTTGTTTCATCTCCTCATTCCCATGTTTGTGTCTTCTCTCTTCCCACGTTTGTGTTTTCTCTCTTCCCAAGTTTGTGTCTTCTCTCTTCCCAAGTTTGTGTTTTCTCTCTTGCCACGTTTGTGTTTTCTCTCTTGCCACGTTTATGTTTTCTTTATATTCTGATGAAAGTTTAAAAACCCAGCAGCAAGGGACAGAGAAATTGAAGTCTCACAATGTCACCAAAAATCTTGCAAGTAGCCCCAGAGAGTCCTGGAGGCCCCAGGGGAACTTGGATCATCCCACTGTGTCTCATGTGTGGAGAAGACCCCTGTGCTGAGTGTCCCTCTGAGCTGATCTCTGGGGTCCCTACACCCCTCCCTGGGGTCACTGCAGAGCATTTTTTGGCCCTGGCCTGAGCTGAAGGGCACCAGAGCAGCACCTGCTCCATGTATCCTGCAAGAACCAAACTCCCCACATTTGCATTCAAGCAGTGAAAGAACCTCCCCAGTCATTTTGGACAATTTCATCTCATCGTTTGTTTGGGTTCTTAAGCTCCCTCTATTTATATTTTTTAATTCCCACCTGTGTGGGGGCTATGGATCTTGGATTCTAAGAATCCCAGATGCTTAGCAGATGGTTAGCTTGAAAAAATAATCAAAGAGGCAGCAAAATTGTGTTCATGAGCTCCTATTTATTTCAATCTGGTGTTTTGCCTCACAACAAGACTAATAAGCAATTACTCTTGCATCTCGAATGCTTATGCAGTGTAAATGCATCTGTCAACCAGATTCAACATCATCAATAAAGCTGCCAAAGCTGCTCATAATTCAATGATATATGCTTTGAGCATCTTTTTTGAATATAATTTAAAGATTGCAGTCCTATGATTCTGACATTATTTCCTGGGTGTGTAAAATACCTCCAGCTGGAAGGATCCATGCCTGCATCACATAATCACCTCTGCCTGTGTGGACCATTCAAACTCTGCCATTTGGCTTCTGTGAGGGTTTTACTTTTGGGCTGGGCTCTGACAGGGTTCCCACCAGGGCTGAGGGAGCCTTTCTGGGATTTGGAGTATTCCTCCCTCCTTTCTCTCCTGGTGAAATTCAGCCCTGTGCAGAATTCCCCTGAAGTGCCCCAGGCCTGACGTGCTGTGCATGAAGAGATTGTGCTCTGCAGGGCCTGGGGAAATGTTGCTTTTTAAAGGATCTTCTGCAGGCAAATGTTCTTAGGAACAGGCTGATGTGATAAGCCTCTTCCTGTATGGACACCCATCTGAATGGCTTTTCTGGATTTCACCCCAGTTTGACAAAGATGTCCTAAATTTATTTTTATTAATCACAGAGTGGTTTGGGCTGGAAGGACCTTAAAGCTCAGCCCATTCCACCCCCTGCCATGGCAGGGACACCTTCCCCTATCCCAGGCTGCTCCAAGCCCTGTCCAACCTGGCCTTGGACACTTCCAGGCATCCAGGCACAGCTTCTCTGGAAAATTAACATATATGAACAACTCACCTGCAAGCTGGTACCTTCAAAGCCTTAGCTTTAAAATTATTTACCACTAGAACCCAGCACAGGCAGCTCCCAGGGCCAGTGCTGCTGGGATTTAGGGTGGAGTGGGGTTTGCTGGAAGGTTCCTGGGTGCTCCTGTAGCCCCTCCTGGGCTCTCCAGCTCCCCGAGGAGCTCAGGAGCCAACTCTTCACCAGGGAGGGATGGACCTGCTCCACTTTCCTCTGTGTCTGCCCCCTGAGGGGCAGAACCAACCTTTGGTCCCTGAGAAGGGGGTTATTGTGCCTTTGCTGCTCCCCAGCCCTGTCCCAGCTGTCTGTGCTCAGGGCTGCTCTCAGGGTGCTCTCCACTCAGAGGATTTTGGGGTGTGTGTTCTCCAGCTTGGAGTGGAGCTGCTCATCAGCTGCAGGAAGGGGATGCTCACTGGAATTTGGCTCCCTCTTATCTCTGCTACCAAACCCATGCAGACTCTCTTGGCCACAGGCTTTCACTGCTGCTACAAGGAGGGATTAGCTGTTCCTTCCATCAGGATCACTTTTTGTGTGCCCAAGCCCTCTGTTCCCTGCACACACAGAGAATGCTAATGGGCTCTGCCTCTGTTTTCCAGCCACCCACTGGGGTGAGTTTCTCTTTCTCCTGGCTTACTTTGTGCCTTATGCCAGAATTAATGGAATACAGATTTCTGAGCAAAGAGAGATCCCAGTGATTTTTTAAACTCTTTTTTTTTTTTTTTTTTAAGTCTCTGCATGAATGAGAATCAGAGTCTATCAATGCAGGAAGCAATTCTGCACAGTTTAATTTCTCTGCTCTCTCAACTGTGTCAACTCCTGAAGGGACAAAGAAAAAAAAAAAAAAAAGAAAAGAAAAAGAAGAGTTAAAACAACACCCTAGGAGTGGTAGTTCAAGGTTACAAAAAGGAAGTGTTTTAAAACTGAATCTTTGGAAAGGATTCATCCTCATTGCCAGCCCTGTGCAGCTTCCCCTTTCCTAGAGATTTAGGAGTGACCAAATGTTAATCTTTTCCCACATCAACAGAAAGCCATCCTGGCTGAGGTTGGAGCTGAAGTGAACTAATTTTGTCCTTATGTCAATTCATTCCTCGTCCCTCAAGAACAAGCCAGATTTGCTCTGCCTGACCTTATGCTGGGTTTTGGGTTCCTCATGCCCAGAATCTCCATAAATTCAGTGCCCACTGGGGAAAGCTGGGAAGCAGTCAGCTGGACCATGGGCTCCCAGCAAGGGCTGGCTTTGGGGGTTGCTTTGAATTCTCTGTTTTGAAAACAGTGCTGGAGATGAGTCCCCCCCTTTCCACCTGTCCTTGCATTCAAATCTGTCCTTTGCAGTCTTCAGTTAAAACAGACTGAAAATCCAAGTCTGCCAGAGCACTCTCTGCCTTTTGCTGTGAAAACTTTCCAAAATACCAGCCCCAAACCCTGAGCCTCAATGTTCACCATGGGGAGAAATTGCAGGGCTGCTTTGGGTGCTGTGTTTTACACATTGCACTCTTTTACTCCATTTCATGCTTTCCCAGCTAAGAATTTTTTTTAAGACTGTGGAACAAGTGAAAAGGTGAGGATGGCTTCCCCATCCCAGCCAGCTCTGCTGAGCTGAGCTCTGCACTGTTAAACCCAGCCTGGGTTTATGGCCAAGGAGAAAAAAGGGGAAAAAAGCAGAAAAATTTCATCTGCTTTATGGAGTACTTTACAGAAGAGTGATGTGGCCTCTGCAAAGCAGTGAGTGGAGTGGTATGAGGGGTTCATTGGCACTGGTGAGCCACAGGAGCCAGTGCTAACAAAACCTTTAATGGGCACCACATCACTCTGGTCCCTGAGCCAAATCCTGGTGCCCTCAGCCAGGTGGCTGATGCCTGGGATGGAGCCAAGCCGGGCTCTGAGAGGCTCCCCCAGCCACGTCCCTGCAAAGGTCAGGGGCTTGGTGGGCTCAGCAGACCCCACCCCATCCTCAGTGCAGCTGCAAAGCTTTGGATTTGGGCTGCTTCATTTTTGGATGTGTGCTCCTGCCCTCACAAGATGGGGGTTCTTTGCTCTTGGCTTTGGGGAGAAAAGCCCAATTTCTGGGAAAATTCCATTTTCTGGAAATACCAAGTCAAGTGGGCTTGAAGGTTGCATTTTGGGGGGAGGAGCTGCAGCAAGGATGGTGCCACACAGTCCCCAAGGTGGTGGCCATACAATGCCAAGGGTGGCCACTTCTGCAGCAGGGGGGTGGCCCAGCCCTTGGAAAGGCAGAGGGAGCATGTAGGCCAAACAATATTTGAAAGGCTTGGGTTGGAAGGGATCTTAAATCCCATCCCATTCCAGCCCTGCCATGGCAGGAACACCTCCCACTGTCCCAGGCTGCTCCCAGCCCTGTCCAGCCTGGCCTTGGGCACTGCCAGGGATCCAGGGGCAGCCACAGCTGCTCTGGGCACCCTCTCAGGGAGCAATTCCTTCCCCATATCCCATCTAACCCTAATCTCTGTCAGGCTGAAGCTATTCCCACTTTTCCTGGCACTCCATGCCCTTGTCCAAAGTCTCTCTGTTGGATGTCTTGTTTCTAGTTCCAATTCTCTCTCACCAATATCTCTCCTATTCTATAACATTTCTAAACCAACATTTCTTTTCTCAAAGTTTACATACAAATGCACACTGTATAAACCTTCTATCAAATTTTAAACATTTTCTACAAATCCATTTCCCACATCTCTCCATCTTTCCTGCAGCCCCTCCAGGTCCTGGAAAGCCACAATTCAGTCACCCCAAAGCTTCTCTTGTGCAGGTGAACAATCCCAGCTGTGCCAGCCTTTCCTCCCAGCAGAGCTGCTCCATCCCCTGCCCATCCTGGAGCCTCCTCTGGGCTCTCTCCAGCAGCTTCACTTCCTTCCTGGGCTGGAATTTGTCCTCACCTGTGGAAAGCCCTGTGCTGCCTTTTGTGAGAAGCTTGGAAGGGCTCTCAACAGAGAGGCCCGTGCCTGTATTTGGGTGGATCACCCCAAAATAGGGCAAAATCCACACCAAAATGTTTCAAAGGATATAATTTTTTACAGATCTCTACATCCTGAGAAGACAACAGCTGGAGCTGCCTGGATTGGGTTTTTGGTGTGTGGAGGAGGGAGGGATCTGGAATTCCAGCTGTGTAGACAATGTCCTGGAGCTGCAGGGGAAGGAGGATCAGGATGATGCTGTGCTGCACTCTCAATTCAGGTTGCTCTGAGGCAGCCTGAGCTCTGCTTTGGTGCTGGAGGAGGGTGGGGGATGAGGAGCTCCTTCCACTCCAAAGCCTTCCCTTTCCAGGGGGAGCACCAGGGAGAGCACCTCACCAGCAGCCAGTGCCAAGACATTTCCCTCTCCTCACACAGCTTTTCCCTACAGACTGATTTTTGGAACCAGGGAATTCTCACTGATGGGAACCATTTGATTTGGGAATTGCCAAGGGGAAAACCCAATGATGCTGAGTTCTTACCTGGAATTTCAGTGCAATTTAAGGATTTAGGAGGAGATCAAGGAGATGTTGAGGAAGTGCCCAGAGTTTGGGTTGGCACTTTGGGATCACTGCCTGCCTTGGAGCCCTGAGCTCAGGCAGGCTTGGAGTTTTGGGAAGCAAGAATTTGTGTGCAGAGTGTGATGCCTTGGAGGCCCCCAGAGCAGAGGGCAGGCAGGGTGAAGAGAATAAAGTGGGGATTCAGTGAAGCCTTCAGCAGCCCAGCCTGGGCAGCCACAGCCCCCAGAGGCTGCACCCGAGGCGGGCGAGGGGCGCGAGTTTGTCACACAATGATCAGTCTGGTCATCCACAGATCAGGGGTTAATGCTCCAATTCCAGCTGCAGGGAATGGAGCCATTCACCCCCAGTTTGCTGCCCCCACAACTCACTTTTAGTTATATTTTTTGGGGCCTGAGGCAGTGAGGTATCCTTGAGTTCCAGGCCCAGAGGGGAGTGGTTGTGTCTGACCAAAACCTGAAGACAGTGACCAGCACTCTGTATGGAGTTTTCAAGTTATACCCTAATGCAGTACAGGATTTGAAAAACATTACAGCTAAATCCTAAGCTGGATTTGAAAACTTAAAACCTGAAACACTGCACCTGGAAATTTCCTGGGCCTGGCATTTCAGCTGCTGCACTGCAAGTTTCACTCCCCTTCATGAACCTTGATTATCAAACTTCCCTCGCTGAGCAGTGAAACAGTGGAAGGATTAAAAACCAAACTAAGATCTTTCCATCATTTTTTTTTTTCAAAGAGCCAGTGTGGAGACAGAGAGGAAAAATCTTTGTAGTACAAGTAGAGAAATGAGTGAGGCATCCAACGGAATGCCTCCCCACTGCTAACATGCTTCCTCAAGTGAGGAAGGAGTGTTTATCCACAATTTGTCTGGGAAAAGCAAGCTGAGAATATTTCTCATATTTGTGGTTTTGAACATAATTTGAACAGGCTCTAGCCAGTGTTTTCCTCATTCCTGTGAAGTTTTTGGGGCTATGCTTTAGCAAGGCCATCTGAAGGGACTCGTTTCCTCGACTGAAAGCCCTTTTCATAACCCTGGGCCTCTGCGGTGGGCTTGGTCCTTGCAGTTACCCCTGGAGTGCTCAGGTGCCCTGGAGAGCCCCTGATCTTTGCCAGTTTCAGTGGAGAAGCCAATGCTGTTTTTCTTGACAAGTTTTGTAGGAATGGAGGTGGAATTTGGTGATCCTTTTGGTTCATGAAGAAGTAAACATTAGCAGCAACAAGGTAAAATGTGCTGCTGTGAAAGGTGCTGGTCCACGGTGCAGTCCCTGCTCCTACAATTCCATTGTCCAACACCTAAAACTGCTTTAAAATATCCCACTTCTCATAAATAGCCAAAACTTCATTTTCCCCTCTGGTATCTGGGTAGGAAAAGAACAGTTTGTCAATATTTTTCATGCTGCAGGGAAGTTTTACAACAATACTTTTTATTGCCTTGAAGATGTTAATTTTTTACTACTTACTATGAAAATCCCTCCAAACAATTGTCAGCAGTTTTTAACATATACCTCTTGCAGCTCATTTTAATATCCTTTTATGCTGCAGTAAACTGCTGCAGGGGGGAATAAATAATTGATAGAGCATTTACAACCTCTCAGTGCACACTGTACATTGCTGAATTCATTATTTTAGTGCACCACATTTTCCAGCTGTGTGGCATTTCCCAGCACTTTGATTCACTGGCTGCAATAAAGCTGGGTGGGGAGGCAAAGCCAGTAGCAGTTATATGCAATGAAAAGTAAGGAATAATCCCTCCTTACAGACTGCCATATCTGTGTTTTTATCACTTTATCACTACCCTTCAGGTGGGTCCTAGTGAGGACTGTGAGCTTTTAGTGTGAGCACAGGAATAATTTCTGTACAAACACCAATGGTTTTGTTTGGCTTTTGAACTTGAATATCCTGCCTTGTGCTGGTGGTGGTGCTGGGAGATGTAGAGACCTCTGTGTATATCCCAGAGGAGCACAAAATCCTCATCAGATGTGGGAGAGGACAACACTGGGAGAACTCATGGCCCATGGGGGGATTTTGGGATGTCCTGTGCGGGGTCAGGAGTTGGACTTCAGTGCCCATTGTGGGTCCCTCCCTACTCAGGATATTCCTGGCCATTCCAGAATAGATACCCTGAGGGGTAAAAATCCCTTAACTCAGCCAACTTCATGGATTCTCAGACATTGCAGCGGAATCCAGGCACTGCTGGTTTTACCAATATCATCATCTGCCTCGTTTGGTTGGACCAATCTGGTGTGTGCTCCCTGCCTGGGTGAAATCCCTGCTGAAAACTGTTGTGGATGCCTGGGAATGCAATCCTCAGTCTGCTGCTGCTTGCTAAAACTGAGGGTGAAAACCACTGTGCCCCTCCAGGGCCATGGACATACTGGGATTTGGCACCAATTAACCCCCTCTTGAGTGCATGGCAGGGATTTCTTCCTGCACAATCCCTTTGTCAACACCAGTGCCCTGATATTTCTGGGGAAGTTCTCTCTACAAACATTTCAAGTGCAAAAGCCCCATGGAAAAAGGAGAAGCAGAACACCTCAAAAAGCCATAAGTAACAATCTTTATTAATTCCTGAGAAATAGATTGACTTTCCTGCAGGTAAGATGTGGAGTGGCAGAAGGGAATTGCAGCTTTGATAACAGCAGGGGGGAAAAAGGGGGTGTGCAGTGCAAGGGGCCTTAAAAGGATGGGAAATTATTGAGTTAGCCATGGACAATGAGTCTTCCTTGTATCAGAGCAAAAGTAGGAGTGGTGTAGATCTGTAGGAGGGGAAGTCAGGGAGGTGAGCCTGGTCATAAAAGGGCTCTCAGATGAAATGGAGTTAGAACCCAGTGTACAAGGCCTTTGGGTTTTCAACTGCTGCTCCTCACCGTGTCAGGCGTTGGGTGTTTCAGGAGCACACAGCTCCAGATGTAGAGCATCTTTTCAGCTCTGAGGGCAGATCCACACTCTGTGCCACAAACTGCAGCACCTGCCCTTAATTTTGCAGGAAAGCTCTGTTTGTCCTCTGCCTTTCTGTGCACTTGCCAATAGGCAGTGAACAAATCTGTGCTTGATCTGAGGTGCATTATTGAAAGGTGGGGTGTGGTGGGACAACTGCCAGGAATGTACTGAGAGCAGGAGTTAAAGCTTGTATTCCCTGGTGTCAGGGCATGCACAGCTCCTCCAAATGCCCAGCAGGAGTTCAGAGCACTGCACAGCCCTGGGAGAAGCTGGCCTGTGAGCAGCCAGGTGGAAGGAAACGTTGGAATGAGTGTGAGTGGTGAGATGTCTGTGCTCTGAAACGCGTCCAGAGCGTGGGGTTGTTACAGCACTCGGGTTATTCCACTTCTGTGATAGCACTTAGCACTTAGCTCATGGAAAATTCATGGCCCTGCCTCAGGATGGGTTTCACTTAAATGCTGGTAAGGATGTCAGGAAGCTGGGGGGAAAGCATGGCTTTTGTAAATAAAGACTGAGTTCTTTATTGCTGAGCTCCTGCAGAACCGTGGAGGAACCATTTTAAGGTTCGTGCTCTCCTTGAAGAATTATTATTATTAAAACATTTGAAAGTTTCACTGCAGGGTCATGTTGCAAAGGAATTGTCTTGGGCATGAAATAACCCCATCAAACAAGACTAGAATTGTACTGGTTCAATTTACAGCTCCACTGAGTTAAGATGAGGCAAAACCATCCACTGTCCTTGTAGGATTCCCAGTTCTCCTCCCAGCTTTACTCGTGTTTAATGGGGTGCAGGTCCTGCTGTAAATCATTTATGAAAATTTAATCCAAAGTTAATATTTTATCTCATTTAAATTATCTCTTTTCCTTCAGAAAATGTCGTTCAGGAAATAAGGGAGGCTTCCCTTAACTGAGGCTTAGGGGGTTTATGCAAACTTTCTCATTGTACATGATGTCATTGTCCCTGGGGGGATTTGAGATTTGAGTTCCACGTGGATGTGGAACTTAAGGACAAGGGTGAGTGCTGGGCTTAGGAGTTCATGGTCAGTTCCTGCTCTGGGTGATCCCAGAGGGCTTTTCCAGCCCAAATGAGTCTGTGGTTCTGTGGAGCTGTGTGAAGTAATTGTGGAGGCCAGAAGGAACTGCAAAATGTGGGGATGATATCAGAGCTTGCAGCATTAGGTACAATCCCATTATTTAGACTGGGGAAGAAATATTTTTAAAAAACCAACATATGCATTAAAAAATACAAAATGTGATTTGCCAGTGTCCTGTGTTGAATTAAAAAAAAAAAATTAATTCTTCCTGCGTGCATCCATTTTAACCATTCTTGTAGGAGGGTTTCCTTCAATTGAACCCTGCTGGACTTTAGCTTCAGTTGCAAATATTGGGGATGGGGGTGCAGTAATTTGGAGCACCCCAGTTTATTCCCTGCCCACCCCACTGTGTCCAGCAGCTTGCTGATAAGTGGAGTCAGGCAGGGGGATGGAGTTCAGTGGCACCAAGCAGGCCAACTCTGATTTAACTGTCAGGGGCTGCAGGGTTCAACCTCCAAGGCTGCTGCAGGTAGAATGAAGGGTTGGGTTTCATTTCAGCTCAGCCTGGCTCTGATGTGATAATTACAGGCACTACAGGGGCTGGGCTGGTGCTTCCAGCTTCTCCCTGACAGTGCTAAACCTTCCAGGCCTGCAGAGACCCCAGAGCTGCTGCACTTGTGCACAGCAGCTGTGCCTGGCTGAAGAGGAAGGAAACCCTCCCAAAATCAGCCCAGCTCCACGAGGGCACCTCTGGTTCCTTTGGTGCAGAGGAAAAGCATCCCAGCCCCTGCAGCTGGCTGCACATCTGCTCTCCTGGGAGGCTGCAGGGGTGCTCTGGGGGCTTCAGGGGTCTGCTGCTGCCTCTGCTGAAGGAGGGGGCACAAGCCTCATTTGTGAGCAATGTGACCCTTACTGGCTCTCGCCAGGGTGGTGGGAGGGTCTGTATTTGGGAAAGAGGGAGTGGAGGGAGTCCCTGGGGGATCTGGGAAGCCCAGGTGAGCTGAGCTTGGGCAGGGCTGTCCCTGCCTGGCTCTGCAGGGGTGGGAGCTGCTGCTGAGCAGCTTGGCCCCATCAAAGTGCTCTCCTGGCACTCTGCTGCAGCACTCCAGGGATGTGGGAGCAGAGGGAGCAGCCAGGCAGGGAGGCAGAGGTACCTGGGAGTGTGTGAAGAGAGCTGGGGGGTCCTGGTGCTCTTCACACAGAGCTCCAGATGGGAGCCCATTTGTGCTGAAACATCTCCAGATGTCCCACTCTGCCCCACGGTAGGAATTTATTGTTATAGAAATATGTAAATTAAATGAAGCTTTCGAAGGTTAGAGAAGTGCCACAGAACACTCAGATATGCCAAAATTTCTCTCCTTGCTCTGCCCCAGCCCTTGAGAGGGAAGGCTGGGGATGACTTTTTTCCTCAGGCCTGGTAGTATTGGAAATCTCACAGTTGTTGTTTGTTTCTTTTTCCTTCAGTTTGGGAGCAGACAGCCAAACACTTCTTTGCAAGTTTGTTGATATTTTCCTTGGTTTGCTCCTCTTGCCAAGCTTACACAACTCTGACTTCATGTTCTGCTGTGTTCTGCTGTGTTCTGCTTTGCATTTCTTTTGCAGATGCTTTTCTGCTTATCTGTCTTCACCTTCCTGCTCTAACTGGACATTTAACTTCTCTATTTTTACCTTGCTTTCTTGGAGGGTCTGTTTTAACTTCCCTTTCTTGCTATTTGATGTTTTCTACTGCTCCTCCCCACCTTGTTTTCCCCTCTGTGCTGCTGCTCCAAGTTGCTCTCTTGTGCTTTTTCCACTCCCAGTTATACTTTAAAAAATCTTGAGCAACAGACTGGAGCACTGGCAGGACATTTGTCAGGACTCTGCAGGGAGGAGCAGAAAAAAAGAGATGAGCTCTGTTCCTTCCAGCTTCCTGTTGACACAAATTATTGAAGCTATGCTAATGGGAGACAGGACCACGCAGAGGAGATTCAATTTTGTGTCAAAGCATCTTCTGGAGAGCAAACCACAAACAAAATGAGTGTGGGCAAGAAGAGAGGCATTTTGAAAACCTATTTGCTGTAAATCTGGGAGATCTTCAGTGCTATTCCATGTTGGGTTTAAAAAAAGAAATCCTAAATGTTTATTTCACTGTAAGAAAACCCTGTGCTCGTTAGCAAAAGTCAGATTTGTACAATAATGCTGAGCAATGGGATAGAGTTTGGCTGGTTATTGCTCTCCTTCAGATGCCAGAGGGGATTTTCCTAAAGGTCAAGGCTGGAGAATGCTGCCCTGCAATCTGGATGCAGCTCAGACAGGGAAGGCACTCAGATTTGAGTGTGCCACCACGATGCATGCTGGGAGCACTGAGATGTATTTTAGCCAGTTTTACCAGTTCCACTGGATCAAACCTGGGGCCAGCATGGAACTTCCTACTTCAGCCACTCTGGCAAGATTGATCTGCCTGGCAGGTGAAGGCAGGGCAGCCAGAGGGCTGCAGGGACCTTCTCCTGCCCTTGGCTGCAGGGACCTTCTCCTGCCCTTGGCTGCAGGGACCTTCTCCTGCCCTTTGGCTGCTGGGACCTTCTCCTGCCCTTTGGCTGCAGGGACCTTCTCCTGCCCTTGGCTGCAGAGACCTTCTCCTGCCCTTGGCTGCAGAGACCTTCTCCTGCCCTTTGGCTGCTGGGACCTTCTCCTGCCCTTGGCTGCAGGGACCTTCTCCTGCCCTTGGCTGCAGGGACCTTCTCCTGCCCTTGGCTGCAGGGACCTTCTCCTGCCCT
>JAYDZK010000051.1:6288472-6300257 GCA_034509185.1 Euphonia xanthogaster | reverse complement strand
AGAATAGAATAGAATAGAATAGAATAGAATAGAATAGAATAGAATAGAATAGAATAATAAATCAGCCTTCTGAGAACTCGGAGTCAAATTCTCCTCTCTCACCCCGTCCTGGGGACCTCACAACACCTCAGTATTCTGGCAGAAAAGGCACTCAAGGGCTCTTTCTTCTCCACTTTATGTGGTTTAATCCTTCTTCCCCCCACCCTAACTGTTCCCACTGCTGGGAAGTAACACATCCCATGTGTCCCTGCACCAAGAGCTCCAAACAATGTGCTGTCTTTGGAGGGCTGTGAACCAAACACAGCCCATTTGTGAGGCACTTACTGGTGCTGCTATAAAAAGCACTTCCCATGAAGTGTGCTAGTGTGGCACAGCTGCTCGGGTCACCACTGGTGCTCCAGACACGCTTTCTCTGCCTGAATCAATTTTTGGTGTCATTTTTAGCATGCAGTGAATCTTATTTCTTGCAGCAGTATAACAGTAGGGCACTAAATAATCGCATTAGGGGAGGTGAGAACAGATGCATCTTGTTTTTGAAAACATTATTTCCAATTGAATCAGCCTGGTGAATTCATGCTCAGATATTCTGTGCTGTAGGGACACTTAATAATAAAAGTTCCTTTCACTTGCTTTTCCAGGGCACAAATCTAATACATGACTGTCAAACTCTGGTCACTATTGAATTTACACTGGCTTTTTCCCTGGCTATCAAAAGCAACCAAGTGGCCCGACTTGAGCAATTTGTGGCTGCTCAGAGGAGCTGGAGTTCCCCTCTCAGCCAGCACAACCATGTGTGTTTATGTGTTCTATAAACCTGCACGTTCAGCTTGGTTTATAGAAGTCAAACTCTTCCAGGCCAAGGGCAGGAACCCAGGAGATGCTGCCAGACCTCCCAAGGGATGATGTCCTGGTTGGAGGCAGGAATGACCAGGGGTGGCTGGGCAGCACCAAGCAGGACCTGGCACTGCTCCCCACTGGGCTGCTGCTGGCTGGGACCAGTCTGAGCACTATTGAATTTACACTGGCTTTTTCCCTGGCTACCAAAAGGAACAAAGTGGCCCAGCTTGAGCAATTTGTGGCTGCTCAGAGGAGCTGGAGTTCCCCTCTCTGACAATACAGCCATGCACATCTCCACACCACTTAGAAGGCTTCAGTTTGGTTTCTGAAAGTCAGACTCTTCAGGCCAAGGGCAGGAACCCAGGAGATGCTGCCAGACCTCCCAAGGGATGATGTCCTGGTTGGAGGCAGGAATGACAGGGGTGGCTCTGGGCTGGGCAGCACCAAGCAGGACCTGGCACTGCTCCCCACTGGGCTGCTGCTGGCTGGGACCAGTCTGAGCCCCTGCAGGGCAAAGTGGTTTTTCCTTCTGTCAGAATGAAGTAAATACCATCCCCCTGGCTGAAGGCACGAGTCTCAGGCTAACAGGCATAAAAAGCCTTTTTCAGCTGAGTTTCTGAAGACGAGGCATTTGAAGTCGGCGTCTCCGATGAGTCCCGTGGCAGCTGAGCACCTGTGATTACGTGCTTTCATTAGATTTTTGTGTTAATTGAAAATGCTTTTGAAAGCCATGGAGTGCTGTTGTGCTGCAGCCTCAGTGACCTCAGCCAGGTCTGAAAAAAGGAGCTCTTTCCTTTGAAGCACCCAGGGAAGAGAAGTCTGGCGCCAAAATGCTCAGAAAATTTGTTCTATTATTATTTTAGAAGCAGAACAAACAGATTTGGCACCAGCAGCAGAGAGCCTGGCTCAGGTCAGTGTTTCTTTCCTGGGCTTTTTCCATTCCCACAGGAATCCACAGGCCTCTCCCAGCACTGCCAACTGCTGAGGGGCTCCAGGTACCCAGAGAGGAACTCAGTTCAGGACAAGCTCTCACTGGAGCTGAAAGGACTTTAGAAAGGAGATTTCCTCCCTCATTTTCCCTGGCTGTAGAGCTGCAGTGAGTCAAGCTTGCTGAGAGTGATTCAAACCTGGTTTTACCCTTTCAAACACCTGCATTTCTTTCTTATTTAGCTGGATCCATGCAAAAAGAACTCAACAAAGACACGGGGTTTCATGCAGAAATCAAGTAAAAGCTATCATACAATTTTGCTCTGATGGGAGGCAAAACCAGAGTAATTTGGGATGAATTTTCCTTTAAGTTTCTTCGGAAATGAAACCTGAAATGGCAAGGAGGATGAGGGCAATTGCTCCTCTGTATCCCTGGGAGCTGAAATTGCTGAGTACTGCAGAGCTCCACCAAATCCCCTTATTCAGGACACACTCTTGCAGCATTGGTAGATGGGACAGGGCTGAGATTTGAGAATGTCACAAGCAGCACCGTGAGCAGGCAGGGGCTCTTTTCTATCCACCATGTGCACAACAACCCTGGTAGGCACAACATTTTCAAATATCCTCACTGTAAAACTCTTTTTGTTTTTTAAGGAATCTGCTTGCCATGTATATGCCATGCAGATAGATAAGGGATAATGTGCTCAACACAAGGTAATAATTCTTCATCATGTGAGCTCCTACATTCACAGACAACCTGCAGCTGAGCAAATTAAGTCTGGGCAGGCCCCAGAAATACCTATTTGGTCATCCAGTAGAGCAGAGAACACGCACTGGGCAACTTGTGAAGAGTTCAGCCTTCTGTGTGTCATGAGATGACACAACCAGGGCTCAGTGGCCACTCCTTCAGCACAATTCCACACTGTCCAGGGCTCAGTGGCCACTCCTTCAGCACAATTCCACAGTGTCCAGGGCTCAGTGGCCACTCCTTCAGCACAATTCCACACTGTCCAGCAGAAAACTGACTCTGAGTCAGCACTACAAAGTTTCTCCCTCCTTCAGATGAGCCTGTGGCAGACACCCACGTGCTTTCTCCAGGCCAAGGCTGTGGTGGGATCTACATCTCTGATAGGGCTGGGAAGCAAAGCTCCTCTGGCCTTTGGTGACTGCACTGCCCTGGGGCACAGGGGCACTCAAACACACCACCCTCAATGTGCATCTGCAGGGCATTTTAAAGAAGGCACTTTAAAAATGAAGACATGAAAGTGCCTGCAAATCTAAGATGCCCTGCACCACGAACTTGGGGTGGAGTTTGAGGGCAGGCTGGACAAATAATGGAGCATCTGTCTGCAAAAAGCAGACAAAGGAATAATCAGGCCTGGGCTTATTTTTATATCATAATTCACTGCTGGAGTGTGAGTGTCTGTGGCTGGACTCCCGATAAGCAGCAGGCAGGCAGGACGTGGTGACCAGCTGGTGCTGCTGGCACGGCTGCCTGCACTGCAGCAGGAGGGGAAACCACAGCAATCCGTGGGAGAGGAGGGCAGGGGCAGGCACTGAGCCCCAGAGCACAGCTAGTGTCACTGTGGCTCCCCATGGACCCCACACTGCTGCACCACACGATGGCAAGATGATTTTTTGCCTTTTCTTTTACATACCTTTGGTGAATTCTCAGTAACATGCCCTTAACATGCATATTTGTGATTCCTTGAATCTAATAACTTAACATAGTCCTAATATTCTGCAAGGCTAGAAGATTAAACATCCTAAAGGCCTCGCAGTTGGAGGCTGGAAAGCCCTATGCTGTCTTGAAAAACCAAGGTCCCCTCTAAAATACATCCTATAAACCAGGACTGGGCCCATCCAGGGAGGAATACTTAGAAAGAGGAGGATGTCACATTATTCATTCAAGCCTCTCATTGGGGCATCTTCATTAGATATGCTAATTTGCAAGTTCAGTTAAATCACATACGTGATCTATCATGTGTGTGCATTTCAGCACCCTCCACCTTGGCAAAGTGGTGCACTACAAAGATCCTTATTAAATACCAAGATAAAAACCCTTCATTCCTTAACTGTGTCTGGCTGGTAATTTTAGGACCAAGGGGAAGGCACCACCCACACTGCTGTGCCCCACACTGGGGCTGCTGTGCCCTGCCCTGAGCCCTGCCAAGGCTCCCAGCCCCTCCACACTGAGGGCACACAGGAAAACTAAAGAGCCAGAAAAGCAAAGAACTGCCAGAGAGAAGAAAAACGACCCAAATGTAAGTGACAAGTGTTGTTTGAATAGGAAACAGTGTCTGGCTGAACTCTGCACATAAAATGAGTGGAGAGAGTGGGAAATGTCTGAAGCAATTTGCAGGAGTTTATTGAATCCCCACAGGGAGCTCCAGATGGTTTGTGTGGCCAGTGTGGCTTTTGTTGCTCATGCAAAAGCTGCCCTGAGTTTTCAGGAGGGTTTGTGATGGCAGCAGTGTTTGCTTTCCTCTCTCCCTCCCTCACTGACAGGGGGATTCTCTCCCCACAGGGGCCCCTCTGTCCTCCCCAGTGCCACCAGCAGCACTGGACAAGAGGGACGTGCTGTCCCTGTGCAGCACATTGGTGTTCCTCCCCCTTTTCCATGTTATTTGGGAGTCACAGGCTCGTCCTCCAACCTGCACTTCTGCTTTTTATGATGCTTAAAGATGTTTTTGTGGGCTCTATAATGAGGCAATCTGTTGTCATCAGGCTGTTCCAACGGGTTTGTAGGCAGGATAATGCTCTGGCACAGCATTTCCCAGAGGGATCAGATCCACAGGGCTGCTCCTGACTCCTGTTACAGCTTCCTGGGACAGCACCAGGTCCAAGCCTCCACCTTGTCCCCCACGAGTTTAAAGGCACCAGGTTTAAACCTACAAGATCCCCACACAGTTGTGGAAACCCAGGGCCCAGGGAATATTTCCCTGTCTGCTCTGGGGTGCCCTGACCCCAGGGCAGCACTGACTCTGACCCTCATCCATGGAGAAAGTTTCCTAAACTCCAGAATAGACTGGAATCCACAAAAGTGTGAAGCAGTTCACAGAGAGCAGTGCAGGTGTGTCACTGGGTGAGAAATTGAGGTTTTGGGATTTTTAGTGTGTTGTGGATGGAAGCAAGATGGAGGGCACAGGGTGTTGACCTGGGCTTCTTCTTCATGCTGCTTCTTCCTTCTTCTCCATGGGTTTGGGTGGCATTTTGCAATTGGGCAGGAAAGTCCCCATTGGGGGCTCTGTGGGATCAGTTATTGGGTTAAAAGAGGAAATAATCCAGGTGTCAGCTCTTCATTGGATAGTTTAGTCTTAAAAGCCCTTGTAATAAGAGATTGTTGGCCATTTTGTGCCTTCTAAGGAAAAGCTGCCAAACTCACAGCTGTGAGTCTGTTTCACTGATAAGAAATAACAAACACTTGAGTCCCAACATGAACTACAGTCTCAAGCGCCTTCAATCCAGCCCCAGACACACCCACACTCACCTTCCCTCCAGGCTGCTGCAGCGTGGTGCCAGGCAGCTCTCTGAGAGCCCCCTCCATGTGTGCCAGCACCTGCTGCCCCTCGGAGATGTGCTTCCTCAGGGCATCGTAGTCCTCGATGAGCCCGAGCACGTGCCGGCCGTTCCTGTCCGCCCACAGCCCATGGCCGGGCACCAGGCGTGGGGTGCACGTCCTGCTGGAGCCCGAGCTGCTGCTGCACAGGGAGGCTCTGTCCACATCACCCTTAGGGGCTGCCTGAGTACCTGGCACAGAAAAATCAGGTTGTTTTTTTATCCTCATACCAAAAAAAATTGAATTGGTGCTCGGCTGCTGTTGAACAGGGCTGGGTGTACCTGTGTTCTCTGCTGGAAGGCAGTGTCTGTTCTGCTCACCAATGCTTCTCCTGGCAGCAGGGCAGTTGCAGAGATTTTCTACATATAAAAAGGGAGAAGGAAAGCTGTATTATTAGATTTTAAAAAACCCCTCCCAGCTCTTCAGTTCTTTTATTGCTGATGCTACACTAGGCCTCTGGAAGCAGGGAAAACCAGCTGATTCTTCTAGTGTCATGCCATGGATCTTCCAGTATTTACCTACTTTTATACCTGAGCATCTATCCAAATTCTTGGTATCTCCCAAAATCAAACCATAGTTAAAAAATCTAAAATGCATCCTGATGAACATATTTTATTAACAAATATATGCTTCCTATTAACTCCACAAGAAGTAGGGCACTTTTTTCAGCTGTACCAGACTAAAGATTGTCTCTGTATTCCTCCTTCAGAACTTCCACATTCCCTAAGCACCTAGGAGAAAAGCACATCTGAAAAACTCAGCTGCTGACATTGCAAGGAATCTTTCTGGTCCATGTGGTTTTATCTGGATGTATGGAAAGCCTTTATTGTGCAGAGCACTTTAAGGAGGAAGATTCAAGTGCCCTCTGTATCCCATGTACATCAATACTGGAACAATAACCTAACCCTGGGTGTAAACATTACACTTCCCTTTATTTGCTAAAACAGCATCACTTAACAGTGATTGAAATAAAGGTAAAACATTCCTCAAGGGCAAAGAGGGGACAACTGATTTATCCAGAGCCCATTTAGTGCACTTATTGATCATTCCTGAGCAATACACACTCACCCTTAGCAAACACTATAGAGCTGAGCAGTGAAAAAGGAACCCCCCAGGTAAGCAGAATTGATGGCAATTTACTGCAGGCTTTGCTTGGATGCAAAGGAAGCACCAGCTGCTCTAGGGCAGTGCAGTGTGCATTTCACACCCTGCTCTAACAGCAGGGGGATTTGAGGAGAGCTGCTGATGTTTAAGGGTGTGAGAAGCACAGGTTGTGCAGTAGCCAAAAGCACTCGGAGCACAGTACCATCCAGTCCTGCACAGGGCTGAGAGCCTGGCTTCAACACACAGTTGATATTGACAGCTGACACTGGGCCCCCTTCCTCTCTCTTCCCTTTGGAAAGCTGTTCCTCTAATTTTTCATGCAAAGATTTGTTGGTGTCTGTGCTCCTCTCCAGCTGCACTCGCAGGCTCTGGATTTCAGCCAGCAGTTCGTGTAAATCCAGTGGATTCTTCTGATCTTTCTGGAATTCTTCTGAGGCATCACATCTGGGATCTGAGGCAATTTCAAAAGAAACACAAACATCTCTAACAATTAAAATAATAATACTCACCAGAACACTCAGCAAGTAAGTTATAGCCAGTGCTATCCTCAATATTAAGAATTAACTACAAACAGCATTAAGATAATGGTTTCACAAAAAAAAAGCATATCTTAATTGCTTCTACTCTTGAAAGATTTAAAGGGCTGAAATTTTTTTTTACTTTGTCCATAAAAGCTACTATGTCTCATGCCAAAAGCTAAAAAATTAGATAAAAGGAGAATGAAAAGGATTTATAAAATGTGAAGTGCAGTAATGCAGAGTCTGGGGAAAGGAAAGGAATGGGGAATATCAGAGTGTGGAGGAGGGATGGAGAAGAACTGGGAGTTTAATTTTATACACTGAAGGAAAAAGAAAACAGTGATCACCTGGCAACCAGAGGACCAAATCTGAACCTGAGAAAAGCAAGGGCTGTGTTGCTTTCTCACAGAAAGAGATCAGTACACAAACAACTCCATGCATTCTTTCCTGCTGAAATCCAGCTGTTCAGGGTGTTCTCCAGACAGTGGGAGGGGGCTCAGCTGCATGAGGAGGCTGCTGCCACTCTCTAATGGCATCAGGAGCTCTGCAAGGAGAATCCCTTCCACCCCTGAGCCAGCTCTGCCTCAAAGCCTCGTGCCAACAGGGCTCTTCTGCTGCAGCCAGGCAGCAAAACCAGTGGCAGCAGGGCATAACATGGAGCAGCAGGGAGAAAAAAAAAATCAACTTTTAAGAACTCCCAGTGGGAAATTTGCTGGATGTGGTGGGGCTTTTCAGCAGTGAAAGCATCCCACTCTTTACCTCAGCACACCAACAGCTACGTGGTGGCACAGCTTCCTGCCAAGGGGGAGGGAGAACTCAGGTGAGCTCCAGTCCTCCTCTCACTTTCAGTGACAGCCAAGTGGACATGCAATTATTAAACACCTAATTCAGAAAGCAGTGCCAGCACTTCTGACAGCCCCAGGGAGAAGCCTCTTCCCCCACCTTCAGCAGAAGCTACCTGGGTAAGCAGGACCTGGAAGGATGCAGCAGCAGGATTTTAGAAGACAAGAAAATATCTAAGATCCCCAGGAAACTCAGCCTGAGCCACTAAGTCTTCAGTTCTGGTTTTTAGCTTAGCTAAAAAGATAAAGGAAACTTGGGGGTGTCTGGTCAACATTTGACACACCTCAGGCTTGCAGTCACCCCAAGGAGAAAGCATCTGAGCAGCAGGTTGTCAGCTCTCTTTGCAGAGCAGACACAAGCAGGAGCAAAGGAACAGTGACCCAGCCCTCCTGGCCTTTGCCAAGAGCATGTTCAGAGGGAAGAGGTGCAAGGGCGAAGGGCACAGAGCCAGCTGTGCATTTGTACCTGTCCCCTGCCTTCTTGCTTCTTCCAGCTTCTCATACACCTTGATCTCAGTCCGCAGCGACTGCAGCAGCTTCTCATTCTCAGAGATCTGATGCTGCTTTACATTAATTTCTGTTTGTAACCTGTTAAGTCCCAATAAACAGCTGAGTTAAATTCTGATTTTTTTTTTCAAAATCTAAAATCCATTCTTCTTTCCCTCTATAATTCTTCCCCTGCCTTTTGAACATATCCATGCCCCTCATTAATATTAATGGCTGTGGCTGAACAGATGCCTGTCACACTGACAACTTCTTCTCTAAATGAATTTTTAAATGTGGACACAATCAATACCTGTTCAGTTCATTGCGACTGCTGTAAATTTGACATGTCAGGTATCTGATTTCATCTTCCTTTTGGCAAATTTGTTTTTGCAACTTTTCATTTTCTTTCTTCAAGCACTCATGGTCCTCGTGAAGATGCTCAATGACTGCATTCTTCTTAGAAAGAGATTCTCTTAACTTTTCATTTTCCTTCTGTTTATCTGAAACAAGAGGAAACACAAGGTATCTGCAATGCCCACAATGCACTAAGGGTAGGATTTTTAACTAAATCAGCTTTTTCAGAGACTATCCAGCTGCTACTCCATTATTGCTAATCCCAGCTTGAATGCTTATGGTCGAGCATGGAATTTCAGGGGTGCAAAGAATGGTTAAGTCAATTTAATGAGTGGACTGTGAATATTTTATTGTTTTCTGATCTGGGATGAGTTGCAAGCTACTCCTGTAAAGAACAGTTTACATTTTTACCTCTAGATCCTTTTGCTAGCATTGCATTCAGAACTTGATTTTGCTTCCTCAGGAAATGTATTTCAGAAGTCAGGGAATTATGCTGCTCTGAGCCATGGATAAAAATGTTTGTAGAACCTATAAATATATACATAAAAGATGATTTATGAGTCATCTCTAGGTCATTAAAGATTAAACTTTCCAGACAAGAACAATTTAAAAAATTGCAGAAAAACATGCTATAAAAGCTATTTCTCCCCTATATATTTTGAAGGTTATCACTACAGGCTAAAAGGCAGCTCAGGTTAATGCCAAGTAATCCAAAGCCCTGTGCAGCACAAGTGCCTCTCACTGCTGGGCAACCATTACTAAAATTGCAGAATTATCCCTGGCAGTCTTTACCTATCAGCTAAAATCCCAACATGACAAAATGCAGGAGTATTTTGTGACACTGCCATGATTTGAAAAGACAACTGTAGGAGGGTTTACTGTGTATTTTAGTCTTGCTCTGCTCATACTCCATCGTATTTAGTGAGAGAACAATGGGATTCTACCAGCTAATCCACAGGGGTTAAAATGCAGGGAGGCTTGTAAACAGTCTGGTGAGAGATCTCTTACCACACAAGCAAGAGCACAAGGCTGGAGTCACTGTCCTGGCCTCAGATTACAAACTCAGAGCCCATTCATGATCACAGGGATGAAGATTTATCCCTCTTAAATCCGTGTTTCTAACATTTAGATAAATAAGCCAGTCTTGATCACCCATCAGCAGCCATGGGGAGGAACAGGCCCCTCCAGAGCTCAACTCACCCTGTCTCCCCTCTCCTCACATCTGTGAGGATGAGATCCCCTGTCCTCCAAGGGCTGGATTTCCCTCCAGAGCCTCCCTGAGAAGCTCTGGGTAACTGGCAGGAATGAAATGTCTGACTTGGACAAACATAAGGGCGATGAATCCTGCTCTGAGGACCTTACTGCACTAGGCAAGTGACTCTAAGTGGGAAATCCTGTATCCAGCCAGTGAAACCCCAGCCCAGGCCATCCCCAGTGCACTGCACTGGTGCTAGTCACTCCCAGTGATGTGCACTGGGGCAGCACAGCCTGCAAAGTGCCACATCCCACTCTCAAGGTGCTGCCTCTGAAATGCAAGTCAAGTCATTGCTATTGCCCTTTGTGACCTTCTCATGGTCACTAAAACACTGCAGGACCCACCAGAATTAAAAGCATTTTTCAGCTGATTGGTTATCCCAGTATCTCCCACACTTTAAAGCCTGAGATAAGTACATGAGTGTCAACTATTTGGTTAATAGAGAAATAACCAGCTGGCAGAAGAAATTAGCTGAATGTATGAGGAGGATGCATTTCAGCTCTGGCAGTTCAATTCAATTTGATGTGCTGCACTTCCTCTGAGTAATCTCATTTTATTGTAATCCCAATTGAAGCTTTTACCCACTACCTAACTGGGATGTAGTGTGCCATGATATGAACCTCTTGTCACTGCTGAAAGACTCAAAGGCTCTGGAAGCCTGGCACTAATGGCATTTTACTATCTATATGTTAAAGAGTTGAGGCAGCTATGTGAACTCAAAAGGCTTTCTCCTTTCAGACTGTAACAAAGCAATCCAAGTTGAAGTGGCAAGGCTTGATGGTCTCATCTTGATTCTAATTTAATTTATTGCCCATCACCCAGCTTTATCCTATTTGAAAAGTTATGCTCTTGCAGCTCTACTGAAAGGCTTTAGAATATAACTATTGGTTATCTTACATAATAAGGGATAATGTAGAGCCAGTGGTAATAGGGCCACAATCCCACAATTTGACCCACTATTGAGACTGCTACTTCTGTGCAGAGCCCTGCTGACATCAATTACTCTCTCCACAGAGGCAAAGGTCCATCTAACCAGAGGAAAGTGGAGCATCAGGGCCCACAATTGCAATACACTTGAGTTTTCATCCTGTTTTGTGCTGAAAAAGTGAGTGCTAAGGAAGCATACCTTGAAGGTTTCAAAGGAAGCACTGACTGAAAGAAAGGCACTATTGAAAATCACAGCAATGGGGAAGGAGATATTCACTCCCAGGGAAAGCAAAATAAAGGCATTCAAAAGCTGAAAAGAAGTCTGAGTAGAAACAGCAGCTACTTGCTACTTGTGGGTTAAAAAAAGCAAACAAACCCCCTTTTAATGCTAACTGCTGTTAAGAACATTTGAAACCTAGGACACTCAAAATTAAACCTTTGATTTTATTTTGAAGCCTAACATTTGAAACTATTGAAGCAATCATTGCAGTTCTACTTGCACTGCAAGCCTCAGCTATGCAGGAATGAAGTAGTCATTACCAGCATGTGAGTCATTTATAGGATACTGGGAGCCCAGAGGCATTCAAATACTTAAAGAATCTAAATATTAAAAATAACATGGCAAGAACAGTGGGCAGATGTGTGTATGTACAGCCATACAATATTTATCAAACAAGAATAAATCTATGCAATAACTTCTGTTGAACAAACAATTCAATATCATGAATTCAGCAGGTTGCCATAAACAATTAAGTATGTTACAACTTGGCCTTGTGTTTTAAAAGAAAACAAACTAAGAACATTCAGTTAAAAGCAAAAATGTTGAATGCAAGTCACAGAGTGGTTTGGGTTGGAAGGCACCTTAAGGTCCAACTAGTTCCAACCCCTGCCACGGGCAAGGACACCCTCCACTGTCCCAGGCTGCTCCCAGCCCTGTCCAGCCTGGCCTTGGGCACTGCCAGGGATCCAGGGGCAG
>JAYDZK010000051.1:6277530-6288372 GCA_034509185.1 Euphonia xanthogaster | reverse complement strand
TCCAGCCTGGCCTTGGGCACTGCCAGGGATCCAGGGGCAGCCCCAGCTGCTCTGGGCACCCTGTGCCAGGGCCTCACTGCCCTCACAGGGAACAATTCCTTCCCAATATCCCATCTCAACCTGCCCTCCTTCAGCTTAAGGCCATTCCCACATGCCCTTGAGAATCCACTCAGCTTCACTTCAGGGTTTCTTTTTACACCAAAAGTCAAAGAAAGCTCATCTATCAAGAAAAAGGAGCCTCACTAGCAAGAGAGCATGTGCATATCTGATAGCATGAAAGAGATCTTTGATACAGGGAGAAACAAGAACTGAAAGAACACAGTGACAAAAAGGAGCTGATCTAACAGGTAGCTGCTTTTTTCCTTCCCTTTTCCAAATTTCTCCTGCACGCATTGGTAGATGTGCTAAGGCAACAAGAAGACAGATGGAAGGCTTAAGACAGTTTATAAAGAAAATATACTTTCACTGCATTAATGGATGCCCTTGCCAGAATCTTTACGAAGCTGTAAAAGAGTTGGAAGTGTTTCAGTGTGGTTATTTCACGAGCACAGAATGCCTTTCCAGCAGTGTAAATACTTCAGGAATGAAATGGATGCTTTTTATCCACCTTTCCATCACTGTAAATTATCCCTGAAAGCAAACTGCCATGTGCAGGTTGCCTCCATTTAAGCAACAACAGAAATGGATCATGGGGATGATGTAAAACATAATGAATCTAATGTCAATACCAGTGGAACTGAGGAAAAGGAAAGTCTGTCTGTATTTATTACCTGCTTCCAGTCAGAGTAATATTGCATATTAATCAATTTTCCTATGGGGGAAAAGGTGGGAAGGAGAGTGAAGCAAAGTGTAGAAAAATACAGGGATGGGGTGCTTCAAAAGGTGTTCCAAAAGCATCTTTAGTGAAAGCTGGCTACTTGTGGAAAGGTTTAAATCCACCTCAGAGCTTGGCTTTCAGAGATGCTGAACATCAGAACAGAGAACAGCGGCTCCAAACCTTTCCAGTGGCACTTGATCCCTCAGGCTCTCAGCAGGAAAGATGGATTCAGTTTCTCATTAAATGAATTCTTACCTTGATCTAGTTCCTTGTCTGTTACTTGTCTCTCAAGCTGCTTCCTCAGTCTCTCATTAGTTTTTATGGAGTATTCTAAACGCTGTCTCAGGATTCTAATTTCTTGCAGATGCTCCATTAATAACTCTAAATAAAGCAAGAGACCACTTCTTATTTAGAGCAGATGATTGTATTCTTCTACACTATGTACTCTTGTCAAATCTAAAGGGTGTTAATTCTAGAAGATGACACAGAGCTGTTAAAAATGGCAGATATTGAATATCTGACTCCACAGCACCCTTTTCCTATACAGTGCTCAAACCATGCACTCAGTGACAACTCCTTCTCTACATTCTAACTTAAAGACTTTAAGGCTTTAACTTTTTAACCTTTTTTTCTCCTTTTTTTTAACTTTAAGGCTCTTTAGATTTCTTCTTCCTACAAAAGTGGAATAGATAACAATTTTATCTACTTAAACATTCCCTGTACTGAGGAAAGAATCCAAAGGTCTGCAGTGCAGCTCCACACACCACCAGCACACATTTCTCCTTACAACAATAGGAAGCTCCCAGAGTAACTCAGAGAGAAATTTGACTTTGACTTACACAATGCACTCCACAGTAAAGAAATCTGCTGTATCAAGTTTCATTACTGTACCTTTTCCTTCTTGCTTTGCTATTCTACAATTTTTCTTCCACTGGCTGCAAGTTTCATCCCTCCTCAGGAGCAGATCTGTTCTACCTGTCAGTGTGTGATGTGTCAGTTTATCCATGTCACACACTCCTGGTTTACTCTGCAGTATTTCTCCCTGAACAGGATGTGCCAGCTCAGCTATTAAATTTTCATTGCTGCCAATAAAGTACTGCAAGCATCACTTGTGTTTAGTGGAACTATCCAGGTCAAACATGACACCACTTATTAATTATGCAGCACTTAACAATTCTCAAGGAAACACAACACTGGCTCCTATAAAATTGGAAAATCTCTCCTTTTCCACATAATGATCTCTTGACAATTGTCTATTTTCACCTATAATTTGTCTGTTTAAAGAGTGTCTGGAGCAATGTAAAAGCTGGGAGCTTAAAACAACAAGGACACAAACTAACACACTTTATACTGCCTCAGACAGGGTAATTCAGATGGTTGCCATCTCTGTGTGCCTCATCCCTGAAACTGCAATGATTATGCAAGGAACTGGAAAGCTGAGGCAGACAAACATTCTTCATTATTTCTTAATTAGTTCCCTTGTGTGTTATTTATCAGCTTTTCCCAATATCCAGCAAATCTTCCATGGGAAAAACATTACCTGGAGGAAACTTGCTTGGCAGAAGTGGCAGTGTGCTGTGCTGGCCTTCCAGGTCATGCCTGTGCTCAGGTGAGCCAAGAGGAGACCTCTCTGACAAATCAAAGTCAGATGAGCTGTGAAGAGCAGATGGCACAGGAGACTCATCCTGCAGATGTTGGTACATGGTGCCATTCTTCTCATTATTCCTTTTGTGCCAGATAAAATGGTTTCAAACATAAAAGTTATTCTATGACTTTGGAAAGTGAACAGAGGATGCCAAATTTATACTGATTTACAGGTATATTTATGTGACAGGGCATGAAAAACCACTGCACACCAGAGGTTGTATCAACACTGGAATTCAGAGCTCACTGAAGTCAGCAGGAACAATCACTGGCCCTCCAGCCTCCTTTGCATTTTCCAGCACCAGGCAGTCACCTCTGTGTTCAGGGACCTCAAGCTGCCTTGAACAAGGAGCTGAGCATTTCTGTAGCACAGAAGAATCTCAAGCTGGCAGAAAACCAACAAACACAGCACAACAACACCTGCTCTCTTCACCTTCAGCATCAAGGTGTTGTGACAATAATGAACTTCAGCAGTGCTGCACTGGAGTGACCCTGAGCCAGCCCCAAGGGCATGGGGACACACAGGGAGGGACTGTCCCCCCTGGCACCTGCACCAGCATCACATCTCAGCATGCAGCACACTGGATTGTGGACATGGTTATTTTTGTTCATGAAAAGAACAATCCTGGTGGCACAAATGTTTCTCTTTCAGCCTCTCACCTGCTTGGTGAGAAGTGGGGAAAAAGCCTTAATCTGTTTTCAATGGGTGGTTTATTAACAAAATAGATATTAATAAGCAAAGCCCTGCCAAACAGCTAAACATGCTACAAAACATGGAGCATCCTTATCAGTTGATGAAACAACCATATCTCTGCTGAACATTCAGTTGCAGTCTTACCTTTGAGCTAATTCATAAAGTATAGTGACTTCTGTACCTATTGATTCACCTGCAAAGCAGAAACAGCTGATTAAAAACACATACTGAGAATTACCATTTTTCCCCTCCATCTTACTCTATTTAAATACAGAGAAATCAGAGGAGTCAACAGATACTGGCACACTTTGTGTTAGTGTCAAATGCTGTACATGAGCAAAACCATTTATAGCCCAGCAACAAAGCAATAGCTTTGCTCTGGAGCTCACAAAAAAAATATCAGGGACCAACCACAGATGCCAGATTTTACAGCCTTGGTGTTTTAATCAGCATACCTACTTGAAATAATTGTGCTACATGGCAAAAGGATTACAGGCACATGTTGCTACTTCCTCAATAACATTTATATAAAAGGAATTCCATTGCACTTGGATTTTTTGGGCTTGTTTTGGAGTCAGGCTAACCAGACACCCTTAGTGAAGGAGCACACACAGGATTTTGCCTGCAGCATTGTCTGTGGAATTGTGTGTGAGCACAGGCACAATTCAGTGCAAGAGATCTGGACTCAGACTCTTAATTTGAATAAAGAAATAAGAGCTTGGTGGCGTCACCTTGGCTCCCCCTATTTTAAAATTTTTGTGCAATTAAGCAAAAGTGGCAGGGAAGAGTTGCACAGCTGAAATTTCAGGGGAATGAACTGAAGGTCAGGATGCAAATGCAGAGACAGACAGCTGCTCATGCTTCTTCTTTACAGGCAATTCTTAGTACACTGGATGTTCTTTACAACCCTACAAACATCATTTTACTTTAATGTGTGATTCAATGCAGCACCATTGTGTTAGATATATTGAATTGTCTCAGTTGTCAGTGACTTTTCATAGTATATAGGATACCATCTGTTGGTTTAAAGGCATTTAATGTTTATTCACTACAGTCTTCTCATTTGCAATGCAAGGAATCTCTGTAGCCACCGAAATCATTGAATACACTCAATCCTTTATTACCCTGCTATGACACAAGGCTGTAATACCTTTCTCTCATACCCAGCTGCTTTATATGAGCAATCAAAACTGCACCATCCTGCCATGATGTGCAGTGAAAGGCAGAACACAGATCGTGCTGTGGCTGGGCCCCAAAGGCAGCTCCAGAGCCAGACCCAGGAGGGTGGGAGGGACAGGTCCCCATCTCAGGCACCTCAAGTGGTTTGCTCCTGCAGCTGACACCTGTGAAGGATTGCTGGCTGTTTGGGTCAGCAAGAGCAGCACTTGTGACAGCAGGAAAAGGTCTTGCTTGCTGTTCCTCACAACAGCATCCCTTTTCCATCCCCTTCCTGCTAACTTTCTCCAAACTACAGACTGAAGGCAGAGCTTTCTGCTCTTCCTTCAAGTGCCAAATGCCAATTGTGATGCTCATTTTCCAAAACATGGTTGTATTTCAGCTCTTTTATGAATGGCAGTGTACATTTCTCCACCAGCCAGACTAGCAGGCAGCAAGATGCAGGTCCCTTAGGAAAATCATGGAATAATTTAGGTTGGAAAAGACATCTTAGATCACTGAGTTCAACTGTTACCTCAGCACTGCCAGGCCCAGCACTAACTCATGTCCCCAGGTGTCTTCCACAGTCAGCTGCGCTGTTCCCTGAAACAGCAAACCCTGAAGCTATGTGTAACAAAACTTTTATATAACCATTATTTTTTTGGCAGTTAGACTATGCTTGTGTTGAGATGACCCCGAATAGCAGGTGTCAGTAAGGAGTACAGCTACAAAAGTAAAACCCAGTCAAGGAGCAGTGGCCATAAAGTAAAACACAAGAAGTTCCACCTCAACATGAGGAAGAACTTTTTACATTGAGGGTGGAACAGGTGTGGAATCTCCTTCTCTGTAGATATTCCACACCCACCTGGACATGTTCCTGTGTCACCTGCTCCAGGTGACCCTGCCTTGGCATGGACTTGGCCTAGATGATCTCCAGAGGTCCCTCCCAATTCTGGGATTCTTTGTGGATAAAATCTTACCTTCCATGACAGTTTTCCCCATAAACCATCCTAAAGCAACCAACAGCAAGGAAGGCTTCTTTTCACCAACAACCAAATAAAATCCTTCCCATTTGGAGGGCATTCATGGATCTGACAAGAAGCACAAATATTGCTGCTCACCGTAGAGGAATTTCATCTCCAGCTTCTCAAACAGCAGCACACTTTGCTTCAGCTGCTCACGGAAGCCTTCAGCAACATCACAATCAACATCACTGGCCTGCAGCAGCTCCTCAAAGGCCTTCACCAGGCTGCTGAGGTGCTGCTGGTAGGTGGCACAGCCACAGCGGATCTCCTTGATCTGCTGGCATTGGAAGGACAGCTCCCGAACTTGTGAGTGAACCAACGAGTCATATCTGAGAAAATGGAATTAGCTGTAAAGCTTGCTGGCCATAAATGGCATTTAAATGTAAATAAAATGGGAATTAAACTTATATTCCTAAACTATAATTTTATGTGACTCAATTTGGTTTTAAAGTGCTTTTAACAGCCACAATGAGAGATGTATTGTCTCTGCCTGTTGACTTTGGTATTCAGAGATTATTCTCCTTCACTTAACTGCATCATTTATAAAATGGGCCAAAACTAATGGGATGACTTGATGGCCTGCTTGGAAAGAACATAGATGGCAGCAGAGGTATCAATTAAAATAAATAAGTGAATATATGTAAATTGTTTTCAAGAATACTCATATTTTTCCTGACTGGTTGGGGACTTTTTTTTTGGTTTGGTCTTCTGTGGTTTTCTTAACTCCCTATGGAAGCAGACAGCTGTCCCTTCTCTGAAACTTTGTTTCCTGCCAAAACAGGTATCAGACTTTCTGAACTGATGGCTTCACCCAGTCTGAAAATTCTCCACATCTATTCATGTGTATTGCAAGAAACAATGACAACCACTGTGGTGCCCAAACTCCTGTACTCCACAAGCCAGGATATAAATTTCAGCTCAGATCAACTGAATTTATTTACTGAATTTACACTTGCAAATGTAGGCATCCCCTTTGTACTGCCACTGTCTGTACCACAGGTAGAATTCTTTCTCCAGAATCATCCATTAGCAGGGAAAAAAGGAGAGAAGATGTTAAAAGATGCAGGGAATCAAAGAGAATCTATGGTGATGTGGGTTGTTACAGCATTTTTACTGTCATTTGTATAGGAAAAGATGCATCATTCATTTTGGGGTCTGTCATTTGTGACTCGTGACATTGTCCTAGACAGTGGCCATAAAAACCTCACAGTGATCCACAGGGCCTCATCCCTTAATTCACAGCTAGATCTTTCTTTCTGAAATGGATGAGGTACATTTCCAAGGGATGTAAATTCCAATGGACTCTGTAACACCACTGCATTTTACAACAGGGAGACTCAGACACACACAATAGTCCATGCTGGTGGTTGTTCACTGTCTCCAAATATTTCCACTCAAGCATTTGGAAGAAAGGCACAAGGCTGAATGCCTTTCCTTGTTGCAATTTCTGATATTCCACAGGCCCTCAGCACAATAACAATATTTAAAAGGGAGAAAAGGAGGGTGGGTGTTAAAAAAGGCTCACTCTTATGATCCCCCATTGTGTGTTTGCAATTTGTACATTTGCTGCCAAAATGCTGCCCCAAGCCTCATACAAAATCCAAGAGTGATACTTTTCAGCCTCCCATAAATGATTTTCCAGCTTATGAGCTTATGCTACAACATTTCATTCATTAATTCTATATTTATCTCCTCTCACATCCTTCACAGGAAGGCATTACAGCCCTCAACTGCAAAATAAATTGGAACTAGAGCGTGAACATCTTATGTTTACACATCAAGTCTGGGCACTCAAACAGAAGGGCCAGCACCAATCTGCCAGCCCATTGCCCACAAAAACATTTCTGTCTTAAATGGGATGTTCCATTTCCCTACACTTGGCACCTGGAAATATCCTGAGAGCACCTGAGACTGTGGTGCTCTGATGACAGAGGTGAGCCTGTCCCACAGGTAACCTGAGATCTGAGCTGGCTCCAGAGGGGCTCTCACAGCAAAGAGAGCTGTGGGCCTGAGGTGTGGGGAGAGACATATGTGCCTGGCACAGATGATGACACAAATTTATCAGTTTTGTACTTAGGGGGTCTTTTAACAGAACATTTCAGCTCCTTTATGCTAAGGTTAGTGAAATTTAGCCTTTGCTGTAACAACACTTGCAAATAAAATTATCCTCATCTCACCTTGCTGTGCTATTTGGTATTGCTGTTTACCAAAGGGAACCTCAAAGAGCAGCAGTTTTACTCACTTGGATGGTGATGTTGCTCTCAGACTACTCTGAAGAGGATACATTTCCTCAAGATGCACATTCACAACTTGCTCTTTGTCAGCTTCTGCCTCATTGGCCAACAGCAGCTCCTTAAGGTTTTGTGTTGCCCACGTATCAGGTGCTTGCACAGACTCAGAATCCCTTTTTTTGGTGTGGATCTCATAATCCAGCTGAGGGACACCAGAGGATGCCTGGACTCCTTCCATGGCTGTACCTTGCACTTGTGTGACAAACCCTCCCACAGGCAGGGCTGCATCCCTCACAGCCCCACTGCAAACAGCACTGAGCCAGAGCTGGTCAGAGCCCTGCAGCTGCAGCAGGAACATTTTGTACTTGTCAAGCTCAGACTGCATATTCTTAACTCTTTGTTTCAATTCTTCTATATCCTCTGTGGCTCCACAGCCCTGGAGTGCATCAGTTCTTGCCCCACTCCCTTGGTGAGCACACAGGCACTTGGAGTCTGAATGTGCAGGGGCTGAGTCAGTGTCCTCGTGTCCCATGGGATAAAACTCTTCATCCATCTCTTTTAATGAACTCTGGATATTCCCATTGCTAATGCTATGATGATTTTGCATTTCTGAAAAACAGGAGGCTTGAGTGTGAATTTTAGTATTTCTTTATCTGACATTCTGTTCTTAGCAGCACTAGAATGAATTCTTTCAATTCTATAAGAGCAGAATCAAAATGTAGGTAATTACAAGCTATACATTATTAGTTTGGGACTTTTGACCTCTCTCTATGATTTGCCATTAATTCAATTTGCACATCAAGTATTTCAAATCCTTTATTATCTTTCAAATAAACAATACTCAAAATACAACCAACTTTCTCTTCCCAAATGCCTGAAAATTCCTTTTGCCATATGCTCTCCTGAATCAGACACTGATCAAGCCCAGACCCTTCCAGCCACAAAAATTATAACCTCAAACATGAGGCAAAGGAGACTCTGACTTAGGGCTCCTCCTAAAGCTTCGAATTAAATATTCTTCTTCTCCCCACTTCAAAAATCTATACAAAATCAATTGGAGCATAAAGTCAGTGGAATTTTAAGAAGACTATCAACAAAATAGTCAGATTTGAAAAGGAGGCTATAATAACTTCTTTTTAAAAGGTCTTCTAAACAAACCCCACTGAAGTGTTTGGTATTAAAGGTTTTACATTTGATATGAACATCACATCCCTCAGGTGACTTTGCCATCCCTAAGCAATGCAATCACCTCAGATTCAGCCCAATAAAAGCCATAAATTCCTAGAGAAGATCCATGTTTAGAGTTCTGTGCATGTTGAGGGCTGTAGGTGTAAGTAGCCAGCAAAATGATTATTTTCTAGTTACCAGTAAATTAAATTTTCCCCTTCTATTAGTTCTGCAAAGATCACTTTGAATTAGAACTCCCCTTTTGGGAGCCAATTCATTGATCTTTCAGACAGGTTGCAATACTTTCAGATTGGTTTCCATGGAGAATTTGAATGTCCAGGATCAAGCTGTAAATCACTACAAAAACTCAGGGGGAGCAGCTCTGTATGAAAGACCAAGACCAGGAGAATAAAAATAAATATTATCTAAAAGCTGGAATAAAATGAAGCTGTGATTCTGGAATATCAACATTGCCCAGAGAAGCTGGGGCTGCCTCATCCCTGGGATGCCCAAGGCCAGGCTGGAAGGGGCTTGGAGCAGCCTGGGACAGTGGGAGGTGTTCCTGCCCATGGCAGGGGTGGAATGGGATGAGCTTTAAGGTCCCTTGCAACCCAAACCATTTTCTGATTTGACATCAAGACCAGAGGATGTTCTCTGCACTTGTTTTGCGTGGCACTCCAAAGGAAGGAAGTGTTTCCAGGAAACTGCCTGGGTATGAATTCTGGAGGACACAAAAACTGCATTCATTAACTTCTGCTGCAGCTACACAGATGGCAAAAAACCCCAACAGCAGGGGAAGACAAACTCTGAAACCCTGACTCCATGCATCATTCCAGATAACCAACAGAGGAAATAAAAACAGATCCTAACAAAGATATTCCAGATCAGAGCACTGGCTATAGCTTACAATGCAAGAGTGCCCTTTAATTAAAGAGGAGAACTAATGAGCTCCCTGTGGCCATGTATCCACACCCCCACAGGGTACACTGAGCACACCAGAGGATTACAGAACTGGCCAAATCCTCTGCACTCTCCAGTGTTATCCAGGCTACTCAAGCCCTCCCAAAAAAGACCAAATGGATGATGCACAAACATGGAACACACAGCACTAAGTCTATTTACATTTTCATTAAATGATTCCATTAGGCTTCAGCCTACTTGAATGCCTTCAAATAATTCAGATAAGCAAAATTCTATCACTCAGTTGCTTCATTCCAATAGCTCAGAACTAGATGGAGAAGCAGTAACAAACATTTAATTCAGAGAGGAGTTCAGAAGTGAGGTCATTAGCACCAGAGATCAGAGTCAGGCATACAACTCATTATTTTTACTGGAAACCAGACTCATAAATCCCTGTGGCCCTTCTGAAGCACAACCCTGAAAGACCAACTTGGATTCTTGGAGCAATTAATCCACAGCAGCTAAGAAAACCAGATTTAAAATCCACAAATAACAGCAAGGGAGATGATTACCTGAAGCAATTTACAATTTTGTACAACTCAGAAGAAACTGAAACTTTTAAATTTCCTTTTTTCTTTTTAAATTCTGTACCATATAAATGCTCTACCTTGACAATTTTGCTGATTTTTGTTCTTCACATTTTCATTCTTGTCCTCTGTACCTGGATCAACATCTTGGAACTCCACCTGGGTCTCAGTATTATCCAGTTTGAGCAATGAGACAACTGGAGAACAGTGGGGAAAGGTAAAGGAGAAATCAGTAAGAGACTGAAAAAAAACTAAGTGGGGATAGTTTTAAAACAATCAAATCAAAACCAACCAACCAAATCAATAAATAAAATCAAAAAAGTAAAAAAACCCCACACTTCATAAACACAAACCTGGTTCTCTGACAGTTTGGAACAGGAAAATCTTTACTGATAACATGAGTATCTTTAAATACTTGAACTAATTATAAGGGCAACCACTCAGAATTCATTGCAAAGGCTCCTACTAACAAATGAAGATAAACATTGGTAGGTCCCCTTTGTAATGGAACAGTAAATCAATCTCTAGTGCATTTTTAAATGTTTTATGTTCAGCTTAGAGAAAAGGCTTAGAAGTTTCTCCAATGTGAGCATTGATCACAAAACAATCTGCTGCAATCACT
>JAYDZK010000051.1:6263687-6274521 GCA_034509185.1 Euphonia xanthogaster | reverse complement strand
CAGCCCTGTCCAGCCTGGCCTTGGGCACTGCCAGGGATCCAGGGGCAGCCCCAGCTGCTCTGGGCACCTGTGCCAGGTCCTGCCCACCCACAAACGGAAGAACTTTTATTCCTAACATCCCATCTTCAACAGCTCAGTATCTTGCCCTCCTCCATCTTCAGGCCATTCCCCCTTGTCCTGTCACTTCATGCCCAAAGCCTTACCAACATCCCTTCACTCACAAGCCCCTTCCTTCAGAAAAATGAACCCAAGAGGAACAAGCCAGAATAAAAATGAACCACTCCTAACTGCCACCTCCCAGAAATCTCTTGATCACTAAAGTTATGGAAAGCACTCTTTGCAGAAGGTGCTGCAGCATTCCCTGTTAGCAGTGCACAAAATCAAAAGCAACGCTCCCCTTTGTCTGCTCTGCAGGAGCCAAGATCTTCAAAGAGTTTTCAACTTCACTTCTATCACTGCTGCTGAAACAATACACAGAACTCTTTAGCAGACACTGTTTCCCCACCTCTTTGTTTGGGATCACAGTCTGCCTGCAGACAGAAGCTTCAAAACTCATCTGGCCCGAGCACAGCCAGCCTGCAGTCCCAGAACAGCCTCTGGGCACTCAGGCCCCAGACAAACACAACAAACTGCCCCCACGCCACAGGGCACTGCTGGCCACTCCTCAGCAAGCAAGACACAATGAGAGGATGTTAAAAAAAGCCTAAAATTAAGGTTTGAGTTTGTGGAAGTGTCCCACTGACCCCTCCACAGCCTGCTCCCAGATGTGATGCAAATCTGGAATTTTCTAGAACACTTTTGCCATTTAGACTTCATCAGTTCCAAATGCTCTGGTTCTGTACATTATGAACAAGAAACACAGACTCTCTTTTTCCAAAAGCTGTAATATTTACGAGTGTGTGGTCCCAGGGAGGATTGAAATTCAATTAATTAATGTTCTAAAGCACGCTGGAGTAGGAGATGAAAAGTTCTGAACATTAAGAACAATTATCTAAAATATATTTGGCTTACATCTCTTTTCCTAATATTAAAAATCATACAAAAGCAAGATTTACTATTAGAAATGAAACATATTTTCCCTTTTATACATCTATTCCCTAAGTACAAAAAAGAGAATAAACTTACTTCATTTGTTCTAGTAAAAGAAAGTCTTTCATGCTGTTCACCCTTCTTATACACATTTTCTTGCTGATGTTCTGCTTCTGCATTTAATCTTGAATATTTTGCCTTTTCTTCTGAGGCTCCTTTTCTGCCTTCATGTTTGAATCTCATGACATTACTCTCTAAAGTCATTGTTTGCATAGCTGCATCTTTCAATTCCACTTTCAACAACTGACTTGCCTTATTAATCTGTGGCACTGCATCTGGATAAAGCTTCTCTTCCCCATCAAAAGTTGATTTCAATTCTGCTCGCTGCTTTAAGAATTTAGTGACCTGCTTGAAATGTTTGAGCTGAGCTCTTAGTTGAATAATCATTTGCCTAAGATCTTTTTCATCCTTTTTCTCTATATCTTCACTTGAACATTCTTCCTCTGTCGTGTTCAGATGATCTAACAGTTCATTTACAATTTTCATTTGTTCTTGTCTGCTACACTCAGGAAAGAGGAGAGAAGAGACATGAATTTAGATTTTTATTTAAGCAAACAAAAATACCTTCCAAGAAACCCTTCTGCTGTGTTGTGACATATCTGAAATTCCCAGGAGGTTCTGTTTTTACTCACTAATGAATTACTCACTAACAGAGTTTTTGGAACCTTTTCACAACATGAATTATATCATAAATTGCCTCATCATGGCTTTTCTCCTATTTCACACAGAAATATAAGAAATATGAATGGATTCTCAAAAAGTTTCCTCTCTACCTTAACAATTAATTTATACCAACACCACACCAGACTCTGGACCGTACAATCATAGATTAGCCCAAGTTGGAAAGAACCCACAAAGACCATCAAAGTGCAACTCCTGGCCCTGATGTTGATTTTGTGTGCAAATCTACTCCTCCATGAATTTCTAATGGAACAGGGAAGATGAAAAGTGAGAAATCAGCCAAAAAGCCTGCAAAAGCAGCTCATTACAGACACCCGTGGATAACGAGCTGCTCATGGACAGCAATGTTTTAAGAGAAACTGAAGCCAAATAAGAGGCATTTAAAGCACAAGCAAGCTCTGAAATTCTAGAGACAATTTCATGTGTCCAATAGAGAGCTGTTTGTGCCATTAAACATATAAACCAGAGTTTTAAACAACTGCATTTGTATCGTTTAGCATTTGAAATGGTAGAAGCTAACTAGGCTTTTTATGGCTTCCTCTGGCATCTAATGGCATTAGTGAGAATTCAGCTATGCAAAGCACAGGCTCATCACCCATCAGCCTGGTCATTTATACTTGAACACAGGAAAAATTACACACTGGAGTGGTAAAGATGACGGTGCTAGAATTACTCATTAGCCAAGTTTTAAGTAAAGATAACAAATAAACAATGTTTTCTCTTCATTTCTAAGGGAGTAGTATCTCCTCATTCACCACTAACTACTCCTGTGACAACTAAGACAATTTATGCCTGTTGGGAGAGTTTTAAATAGTAATGTGAAAATACAGAATGGCCTGAGTGAAGCCAAGTGCAGCATGGTGAACACAGAAACCAGGGTTTGACTTGTGTAACTCCACTGGAGATTCTGTTCCAGCACTGACAGGCACTGGGAAAGTCACAGAGTTCTGCACATAGTCAGTCCAGAGACCAGGAAAGCAACTAGAGAAGGAAAAGGAGCTACAGAACAAGGAAAGGAGCATGAGAATGATCTACAGCAAACTATAACTCAGTGCTCAACCAGTTGATTCAGTGGTGTGAGCATGAAACTGGGGTAAATCACTCAGGGTGTGTGGTTTTCCTTGCTTGGCATTGTCCAGTTCCTATGGAAATGAGCATTTCAGCTGGGAATTGATCAAATCCCAGTGTAACACACACACACACTTGAATTCCACTGGTGCCAGTAGGGCCTGTATAGATTTAGGTCAACCAGTGGTTTTTCCTACATGAAAAGTGACCCAAGAACTGAGAACACAGCTCAGCCAGTCCTACAGGTGGTGGCCCTGGAATAACCCTTTAGTCAAGTGCAGGACAGGGCCCCACCTCCCTAAACTGAGAGCAGCAAAGCCCTGTCCAGGCAGCCCAGGTGAAGTGGCAAGGGGCACTCAGCGTGCAGCATCATCCATTCAAAATTACCCCTGTAAAAAGTCACTCCAACTCCAATTCCTCCCTCCTTAGATCCTGTTACATACTGTTTTTACAGCAGTAAAGTGTTGTCCCTTCCACCACACCACTTTTCACTGGCCTGTGCTCTCAGATATTTTGCTTTTTTCAAGAAAAATACCAGCTACTGTCAACTAAGCCCTTTGACTCTGTTAGACCTCACCCTGGAAACAATCAGGCCTTGCAGTAAAGCTCCCTGGATCAGTAACTTTGCAGAGTTTCTTTCTTGCAATGTTTTTTTTTTTTAAGGATTTCTACTGATAGTATGTTTCCTAATTACTTAATTGCATGATAGACTAAAATGGCTCTGAAGGTGCCTTGCCAATCTCTCAGGTAAATTAGACAGTGCCATTATCTAAATTCACTTTAGCAAAATTACCTTGTTCTCTTCTCAAATAGCAATACTGTCAAAAGCAGTGCATATCCCCCATACTCACGTAGACTCCAGCACAGATGTTCTATTTTCTCTTAGAAGAGATGGGAGCAAGTTCTCTTCTGTTTCATGTTCACTCACTCCTGTTCTCCTCAAGTGTTTGTCAGTTGTTTCATGCTCAAATTGAGGCTTAATTGGACTCCTATAATGTCTGTCTTTGCAGAAACTCTCTGAATAGCCTGATGGAGTTATCTGTTAAAAAATTGCAAACATTGTCTTATTACACAGGTATGTAATGTTCTATTAAATTCAGGGCTGTAATCTTTCTGTAATCAGGTTCTGTAATTCCTGATGCTCTTTATCTACATTAAGAAGCACCCACAGACATTTTGCTGACTATTTATTAATAGAAAAACTAATTAACATCTATTTCATATGATTAATTCATAGGGATCAGTTGTTTAGTAAGGAGTAAGATTTCCCTGAAGGTCTTTATCTAACAAGAGGTATGAAACTTCTGGAATGTTGCCTGCAGACTGCAGCTAACAATTTTATTAGCTCAGCTTTGAATCGTTTGTATTTAAAGTACAGATTCTGTCCTGGGATCTCCAGATTCAAGCCCTGATGGCTGGGACAGGACAAAACTTGGAAGCATTTACAAGCTGCCAATTCTCTGTATAAAACATCATGGATGTGTCCAAAGGAATTTCTCCCTGGGATCTCCACAGCCATTCAAACCCCAATTAAACAATCAAAATCTGCAGCAATGACATGAGAATTCAATCTGGGCCCATCTGGGTACAATTCCCATCAGCAACAAGAGCCAGAAGAGCTTTTACAATACATCACTTACCTGTTTATCCACCTCACAAGGAAAATCCAAAGATACTTGAAGGCATACCTGGTAAACAGAGAAACACAGAAATTAGAGATTTCATAGAGCAAAATATCACCCTTCTGCAACATTACAAACCAGTTTGCAACCTGAGATATTTTATGATTCCATGGTGCTTTATCTTACATTGATTAGATTGAGATTCCTGTTTGTATGAAAATGCAGTTTACCATTTACCAAGCATTTCAAACCTAAAGAAAGATCTACAGGATTTTTTCCTCAATCCCAGCAAGAAATTCTCACACAATTTGTACCCCAGGCCTGACTGCAATGGAGGCAGGAGATCAACCTGTGTGGCTGTAAAGAAACACAATTTCCAGGGACTCTGTCACCTCCATTCAGGGTGACTATGAGCACTCAAACAGAAAACAATGAAAGCAATCTTGAGTGCAAAACCAGCCCAGAAACACGGGAAAAAGCTTCCAGAAGATCTTTAGGATATCAATTAGTGGAATGCAAAATCAGAAACCAAGAAAAGTATGTTTTGTTTGCAATATACTTTATGCTCTAAGAGAATGGAGACATGAAGGCATGCAGAGAAGACAGTCCCATAATGCTCCTACCTGACTGACCCTCTCACAGAACTGACTGCTCTGCACCTTCTTGCCACTGTCACCATCTTCAGGCTGCATCACAGGCTTCTCTGTTGTTTCAAGACACTACACAAAGTATGGAATGATGTGAAAATGTAGCACAAAAAAAAGTACTGTGATATGAAACGTGCATAAATAAGTCAGTGATATGTCTTAAAAGAAAAATAAAAAAGCCTGTAATACAAAGTAACAAACACTGAATTAGATTCCTTCAACAAGATCAAAGAAAATTAATATAAACCCCAGGAATGACTCATATCAAATAAAGTGAAACTTCATCTTATATAGTCCTTCATTTTTATTTAACCCTTCCTCCTCAGAATTTGTGGAACACATAAAAACCATTTAAACTCTCATGGCAAAGGAGCTCTGCATCCTCAGCCGTGTCCCCATTCTGCCTATTTTATTTTCCAATTTCCAGAATTTATTTTTATTTGCAACACAATTTGGGCTCTTCTCCAGCATTCAAGAAATAGATGCTTTTAAAACTAAGCACATGTGGCTTGCTGTACACTGGAAAGATTTACTGTGCCACTGAAGGTTACAATCTGCTGTGTCTATGCCTCAATTTGCCCATTTGCAGCAAATGGTGCCAAATCATCTTTTACTCCCTGCTTCCCCAGAACCCATCTCATTGCCTGAGCAAAGAGGAGGAGGAGGAGGAGGACTCAGCTTTTTTAGGAGCAGCACCCAAGTCCCTGACATCAGCATCACTGAGAGCAGAAGCAGAACCCCTTTGCTTTGCTGGATGCTGTTGAGCACTTCCAGAGATCCAGAGGCTTCTCTGGGCACCCTGTGCCAGGGCCTGCCCACCCTGCCAGGGAAGAATTTCTTCCTATTATGCCACCTAAACCTGCACTCCTTCATCTAAAGGCCATTCCCTGGGTCCTGTCCCTCCATCCTTGTCCCCAGTCCCTCTCCAGCTCTCCTGGAGCCCCTTTAGCCCTGGCAGGGGCTCTAAGCTCTCCCTGGAGCCTTCTCCTCTCCAGGGGAGCACCCCCAGGTGTCCCAGCCTGGCTCCAGAGGGGCTCCAGCCCTTGGAGCATCTCTGTGGCTCCTCTGGAAACTCCAGTTTTGCCCAACCCATGGGCAGGACACAGCCCTGCCACAGAGAATCCCAACCTGTGTGGGACAGAGTTAGTTCTGCTTCAGAACACTGGGAAGTGAATGGATGTGTGTGGTTTGATTTTGATTTTTTAATTGAGTATGCACTGAATGTATGCATATATAAATATATAGAGAGATAAAAAATATACATATATATCTATGAAATTAATGAGAAAACCCCTTTCATCTCCCAACCCCTTGCAGTATAAGCAAGTCTAATGGTTTTAGATATGAATTTTAAAAGGCAGAAACTGGATGGTTCAGAGTATGAATATATTTGCCTTTTACTGTTAGAATTCTATATGGAAAACTGACTTTCAAGTCATGTTTGGGTTATCTTGGTATTTTCACTCAGACTTGGTTCTGTAGGATGACACAGAGTAAAGACAATTTGAAAGCTGGTGAAAGACAGAGGGGGTTAGGGTATATAACAAGGGCATGCATTACAAAAAAATATTTGTTGTAATCACAGGATGCCAAAAGTCCAATAATGTTAATTATTATTTTAAAAGAACCTATCTAGGTTGAATCTTTCCTGTGAAGGTTCAGGACAAACCCTACATTCGTGTATAAAAAATAAACTTATTTGCACATGTAACTTACCCATGCAATGCAACTACCTTTCATGGGTCAACATTATTTAGTATCTGCTTTTCCCAGGCTAGTATTTGGTTTACTAAGTGAGGATTCATTAATGAAATGACTGCATAAGACCAACAGGTTGTAAATACACTGTGACAATAAATCACTGCAGGCTGAGCCTGATCCTATGGTCCTGTGTCTGAGAGGCTGACGTGTCCTGGACTCCAAGGAATATGACCTCATGTGCAACAAAATATTAAAAGAAAATAAGTGTCTTAAGGCCAGAAAGATAAGTCTACCAAAAATAAGCTGCCTGTTTTCAAGCATTTCCGTGGAGACTGAAAACCAGGAGAATGTTTCTCCTAAATGAAGCACTGATGTGCTTGGTTTGCAAAGCTCCCCAGAGCCCTGAAGGCTGAAATCACTGAGGCTGCTCCTCTCTGAGAAGGCAGATGTTCAGAGGACAGAACAAAAACAACCTTTTCCTCTCCTCCTTCTCCCTCCCAGCACGAGCAGGAAGCCAAGGAGCAGAGGACAAGGGGCTGTCAGAGCCTGCAGAGGCACCAACGTGCACACTCCTGATTTGTGCTCTGCCTCTGGGAGGGAAAAGCAGAATGGGAGCATTTCAAGAACCTGAGGAGGATCCCATATCCAAATTCCTCTTATAACACAGATGTCAGTGTCACCCCAGCTCCACCTGAAAACAAATTCTAGCTCAAAAAAAACACACACACAAAAAAAGGGGTTTTTGAGAGTGGTTGTTAATATGCAAAACACAGTGTTGTGACACCCATAACCCAATATCCAGGTTGTCATTTACTGCCACATCTGATAAAAAGATAGCTTTTGAACAGAAAAATTTAACTAAAGATCCTTTCATTTTTGAGCTCCATAGTACTACAGTCATTCTGGCACTGATTAAAATCCCAGTTAACTTTCCTATTTCCTTTCCCAGCATGTTGAGGTTTATTTATATTTCACAAGCCTCACTTTGTGTCACTTTACATCTGATCCTGCAGTTTCTTCAGTGAGCAGCCCTGTATGTGCCTGTCATGTCGAGGGGAGCACGAGCACACAGCATCCTGCCACGATAATCCTGGCACAGGACAGGAATTCCTTTGGAATTCACTGTGGCATCCACGGGGATGCAGAGCCCTCTGCAGGATAACGAGACAAATTGCTAAAAATGTTAATTATGGAGAGTGCAGGCACCTGGACAGGGATCCCTGGACAGGGATCACCCACCAGCTCTTCTCCCAAACCTCTCAGTGACACATAAATTCACCATTTCAATAAAACCATGGCACACCTAAAGGTCTGTTTCTAATTCCAAATACACTTCAATTAAAGACAGCATGACTGTGTCTTAAAACTGAAGCAAAAATATTTTGTGACTGTCCCAATATACCTGCAGCACATGCAGGAAAAGACAGGAGCTTTTTTCCTGAGTTCTGCAGAAAAAACATTAATTCAACAGTCCCAGTTCTTGAATCAGCCAGTCCTGCAACTGATTCAAACTATTTCTAATCTTGTTCTTTTGAGTTTAGTTCAGAAATTCAAGACACAAAGCACCATCATCATTCCTTTTGTATTTTTTCCTTCCTCTTCAATACATTTTGCACAAGGATGGAACTGAAAGTAAAAGCCACAAAGGAACATAAAGACAAACACTACCAGCCACATTTCAAGCAATACTTTCCAAGCTGGAAGGGTCACCCAGAACCTCCTGAGCAACCTTTACCACTCACTTGTGGGGACCCAGCACCCAACATGCTCCCAGTGCAAGGATTTTGCCAAGGTCTCTCCTTCCCCACAGCTGAGACCATTCCCAGCTTTGGGGAAATGAATGAAACACCCAGCAAGAATTATTTCCTGGCACCTCTCAGCAACTCACTACAGTGCTGGCCCCTTCTTCAGGCACTTGTCTATTCTGTATGAAGAAACAGCCACACGTTTAGGTGAGCTGAAGTTCTATTCCTTGGGCTTTGGCTACACTGAACCTTCCTATTTGAAGATGCATCAGAGATCTGAAGGAAACTCTTAAATAATTAGACACAGCCTGAGAATGACTATGCAACAGCAAACAGACTTTCAGGAATAACTAAAATGTTTTCTAAGATATTGCTTTCTTTGTAAAGTTAACTATTTCCCTCCCTGTCAATCAACAAACAAATAGATCACAGACCCAATTAATATTTAAATGAGTATGTTGCTTCCCTAAAATCAACTTGACACATCACTGAACACTTGCATTGAGCTGCTGCTCTGTCGTGCTAACATGTTAAAGTTGTTTACATCATTAATTTAAAAAGTTATTATAAGGAATTAGCAACCTCAGCCCCAAGGGCTTTACACTCCTGCACTGATGTAAACGACTCCACAAGGCAGATTGGATGTGAGAGTCAGACTCTACTTTAAAACAGAAAACCTACCTCTCTGTGGTTTAGCATTTCCAGTGCTTCCTTTCCTTGAGAATCCTTTGTACAACACCCAGACTGTCTTGCCTTAAGTTCTTGATTAACTGACTGCAGCTCTTTGACCATCAGGAGGAGGTCAGCAACCTAAATAACCAAAGGAAGAACAAGCAGAACTGGTGGGAAAACAGTAATGGCAGATCAATCTCCAGCTAAATGCAAACTGCACAGGGTTTGTGTATCTGCTCCTGTGTTCATCTCCCCAGGTATGGCAGCATGCTGCTGTATTTGTGATTTAGTGTTCCAGGTACCTTCATTGGGTAACACTGTTCACAATCAGCTATAAACTTCAGGTAACAAGTTTCACAACTCAGTAGCAAGAACAAACCTGAGGGCACTCACACAAACAGCTGATTTGAGAAGAAACATTGAATGCAAGAAAAACCAGCTGGATTACTGGAAAGAAGCAGCATTCAGGAACAAGATGTTCTCTCTCCAAACCCCTTTAAAAGCCACTCTCATTCTGAGCAGTTTCACAGACAGAATCTGACTGGGCAGTTGGGCTCAAATCTCTCATGGCCACAAAGCTATGAAGAGTATCAGGAAGTTTGGAGAAAAAAGTGAAACCTTTTTATCAGACCAATTAATATACTTGGAAAAGCAGGTCAGCTTTCAGTCACACCCTTCTTCCAGTAAGAAATTACTCATAAGTGCCTCCTGCTAATGAGTGTCCCTGAGCCTTCTGAAGGGAACATGCTCAGAGATAAAAGTGGTGAAACCCCAGAATGGCACTGGGACACAATCTGGGGTTTTTTTAGGGACACCTGTTCCAAGTAAACTTCCTTCCTTCAGACTACCCACCTCCAGAGCATGAGCACCTGCCTACAATTCAGCTGTCCCTGAGAAACAGAAAATCTTCACTTATGCTCACTCCCAACCAACCATATTCAAAATTATTCCTTGTCATCAACTGGTGCATGGATCAGATGCCACTGTGCAGGATCAGGAGAAAGAGAAGAAGTTTCTGAACTCCAATACTGATTCATTGTTTGGTCTGCATATTTCATCTCTAAATTTCAGTTCTCCTTACAGACAACAGAGAACTCACCTCAGGGTTATGTTATAACATGCCCTATTTACCAAAGGATTTGCAAATCCTGGGGTGGAGTGTTCTATACAGAATAGAGAGTAAAAACACCACCACCTCCATGATTAATAAAGGTGCATGAAATACACATTGTGGGATGCTCCAGGCAAAACCTTTCTTTGGAGTTGATGTAGATGAAGTCTGAAACTTGTACTGAGTCAAAACCTTGAGTCCAGGTGTCCAAGACCACAAAACCCTGGCTGCAAATCACTCAGCTTTCAGCTGATTCTGAAGCCCATGGGTGTAACAAAGTCTAAATAGTTCATAAAAGGTGGGTCACAAACCACAGGGATGGGAGCTTCAAATCCTTTCACATCTACCCAACTGTACCTAAATAAATGTTTCTGTGAGAGACACAGAAACTAGAAAAAAGCAGAATTAAGCCATTAGGAACAGTAAATAATGAAAAATATCAATACCTTTTTTTTAAGTTCTTCCAGAGACAGATGGTCTATCTGAAGGCTTAAATGG
>JAYDZK010000051.1:6234095-6256669 GCA_034509185.1 Euphonia xanthogaster | reverse complement strand
AGCTCATTTGTTCAATGATCTGTACACCATGATGCACTGATGGAGTCAGGCAGTGATTCAAAAATTTAACAGTACCTAAAGGCTGCATCTAAGAGACATTTCCAGGTTCTAGTGCAATTTAGACATTAAATACTCTTCTGTATCAAAGTGCAAAATCCTGAGCTCCACATCTAATTTATTATCTAGATAAGCAGAGGAACAGCTCCCAGCAAAGCTGCTGACTGAGCACGGAGAAACACAAAAACAGATGGAGGTGGGTGATCCAGAGGCCAGTAATAAAATAATCTCATGAAAAAAACAAGTTAAAAAGTACATCTTGCAGCCTAAATTAAGGAGTCTTATCAATGTGCTGGAATCTCAGCCTTTCAAGAACAGTCATTAAGCAAGAAATACATGGATTGTAATTTAAGTTGGAAAAGTTTGATCACAAACACTGACCAATGACGTAGAAAGCAACAGGAAAGAATTAATCTTTTCACTTAATTCAGTTGTTTCACAGTCTGTTGAAAGTTCTAGTGAACTCTTCCATATGTCTGATCCAAACCTTGCAATTATTACTGAAGACACTACAGAACTCCATCCTAATTAAAGCTCCTTCTGAAGCCCTGGCAGAGCACTGTCATTGTGCAGAGTTAGGGAGCACAAATGAGGGAAGGAATGGCTGCTGCATGAACAAAGCAGTGCCACACACAAACCCTGCTCCTTTTAGGATTCACATGTTGGGTTCTCCATTTGTACCAAAATCTCAGTAACCTCATGAAATCCTCCCAACTCTTTCTGCCTAACAGGAGACATGAGTTGTTTCTTAATTCCAAATGTCACAGGTTATACACAAATTATTAAATTCTAAATTCAACTACCTAGGTAAAGGTTAGCAAAATCACATGGAAGTGCTCCTGATTTTTTCAGAGTCTTTGATGAATAATAAGGATGAGGAGATGCAGCATGAACATCCCTTTTTTTTTGTACATTATTACTGTCATTTCTAAATAACGCGTAGGAGTGAATTATTTCAATCAACTCCCCGACGGTACACAAAACATAAGGCAGCTCTGTAACTTAAATAGACTGTAATGCTGTGGGAGTTAATGAAACATTAAACCTCTTGACACATGGTGTGAGGGAAAATGTGTTAGAGGAGATAGCTGCAAGACATCCAGGACCATACTGCAGGGAAGGATTTATATTCCTGTGAAAGGAGGCAATCTAATATGCTAAAGTCTATATTTAAGTCTGAAATACTATTCCTAAGCAGCAGTGGTGGAAAACATAACTTATTTTCATTAAAGGTTCCTTTAGATTGTAAGCAATGAAAGGAAAAGGTTTATACCCCCACAATAAACAACTTCTTGGCAACGTCACAAGAATATCCAGTTGCCTCACTGAATGTTCTTGTGCTTCCAACAACCCTCAGGATCATTTCAAAACCTCTGAAGGTTAAAGGATAAATGACTGAGAGAAGAATATTAGCTAAACCTCCTCACTGATCCATCACTAGAGTTTGGTCATTTCTTCCAATTTCTAAATTCCTTGTCTGTAAAACACATTTAACTGTGAGACTTCCCCAAATCAGAAGTTGCCAGACTCCCCTAATTATCAATGCCCTCGCTCACTCTCTCTAGACCATGACAGTGGCTCAAAAATCCAAACTCCAAAATTAGAACTTGTAATTTATCTTTCCTGAACTGGCCAAGGCACCCAGCAGAGCTCTGGGTGTTGGCTGCTTTAAAATCTATCATTACATTAAAATAAAGTGCAAAGATATGCTGAAAGAGAGAAAAGTTCTGCATCTCTCCAATCAATTTCTTCAACTTCAAGAGATCAGTGAGGCTGAAGAGCCTGGTTTCTGTCCCCTCTGGAGGGGAGGATCCAGCTGTGGGTTTGTTGAGAGTCTGTGCAGTACAGCAAAGCCATGCAAGAGTGCCAGGCAGCCAATGAGAGCAGAGCTCTGGATAATCTGTGTCCAAAAACTGGTGATTAACATGCCCAAGTGGGTCCTTACAGGAGATAGGTGCCACAGAGTTTGAGCTGAGAGGACAATGGGCTGTGATTAGCTATTGTTCAGTCACTGAGTGCACAGAGCAGAGAATGGGCTGTGATTAGAGGGTGGGTCTGGGTGATTACCTGCACTGCCTGCCACTGCTCCTGCCCTGGTTACCCACCTGAACCGAGGGAGGGCTACATAGCCAAGTCAGTGTTTGATTTCCATTCATTCCCTGTGATTTTCCATCCTAGGTCCCTTTGTGACACAAGTTAGGTGCATGCACTGCAGTTTGTTGTGCAGAAGTGGAATTTCCCCCAAGCCTGTCCCAGACCATCTCCTGTGTCTGCACATTCACATATCCTGGGATAAACCTTCCCTGCTGCCCAGGCAAACAGGGCTGCAGCTCCTTTTCTCTGAGCTGGTCACACAACCAGGACTCCACAGGTTCTTGTCCCTCCTATGGGTAATTATAGTGCCATCACATCCATCATCTCACCCCCAGACTGTTCAGAATGTGACCCAAAACACTGCACTTATGTTGCCTTTGCCACTGGCTCCCTTTATTTTGAACTTCCTTGAGAAAGTCTCGTTAATGACTGACATATTCTCAAAGAAATGAAAAAGCTTTCTCCACCATTACTGTGTACCAGTCTAATTATTTTAACCTTGCCTGATGCTTTTAGAAACTTTGACACACCAGGCTGCAGACAACACAAAACCAGACAAGAAATGTACCTTCAAAAGCAGCTCATTTGTTCAATGATCTGTACACCATGATGCACTGATGGAGTCAGGCAGTGATTCAAAAATTTAACAGTACCTGACTTCTTTTTGCTAGAACAGAATTGAGGGTAAAGAGAGAAGGTAGTACTTCTAAAACTAAAATTTTGAATTTTGACCTCTCACTTCAGGCACAAATCTTTTCAATTCATGGCATCAAATAAAGCAATGGGCATATATTGCTCATCCTTTTTTAATACACATCTTTCTGTACAAGTTCTTCTTTGCTTTAAAGCAGTTTTCTTCTTGCCCTGGACATGTTTTCACTCCTACCTGTATTTATTCTCACATTCCATTTATCTCCTGTGGTCCCCTCATCCATCCAAAGTACACAAACTCCTCTCTGCACCTCTCTCCAGAAATGCAGATATCCTCCCACTCAGTGAATTATGTCTGCCCTAACCACCAAGAAACCCCTACCTCTTTATGGCAGGCAAAACATCTGCAAGTAGGGAATTTAGTGATGCCATATAAACTCATCAGAGCACAAAACATGGTGAATTACAACAAATATCAATCCACAGCTTTGAAGCCAAAGTCAGAATTCTCTTCAATTCGAAGGTACTTACCTTCAAATGACCAGTTATGCAAAACTCACCTCCAGCTCTCTGACTATCTTGATAATTGACTGTTGAGTCTGTGCAGCACATTTCTCCTCTACTAAGCCCTCATTTTTCAGTTCAAGTTCTTCATTAGCTCTTAAAAGGTTCTTGCACTTATTCTGGAGCTCCTGCAGCTCTGTATCCTTTTCTTTAACTGTTGCATCAAGTCTCTTACAAAAGAAAACGGGCAATTTTACAAAATTTACTCTAATTTGAAACTGCAAAATACAAAACCTAATGAAATTCAGAAGAATAACCAAGGATGACCTGGAACATGTTATTTACACACCTTGCCAAAAGAGCTCAATTTAAGACACCACAATCAAAACCAAAAGATACACAGAAGCCTTCCTCACCTATGCAACCTTTTCAGTATTAAAAAATGAAGTCAAGGCGTGCACCTTTGTCTCCAGGTACAGAGCAACCTCAGATCCTCTCTGCATTGCTGAATACCATCACTACTTTTTTTACTCTGTGAAAACTGAGCAGGGGCCTGTTACCATTCAGGCAGGAACCTTCCCATACAGGACATTTGGGGCTCCCAGAAAAGGAGATAAAATATTTCAGTATCTATTCATCAATTTCCACTTTGTGCACAATAAACTGAAAATCATGAGCACTTCAGAGCTTTTACAACAGTGACAATCCTACATAAGTATTAGTAAAGCTTTCTTCCCCCTCTGTCCACATGCTTCACAAAACCCTAACAAGAAATCCTGGTGAATGTCACACACTCTGTAATTACAGGTCTGTTCTGCAAATACAGTATTATGAGAAGTGAAGGATTATCTTCAAAATCAACAATAACTCCAACTACAAACGTGATTTTGTAATAATTCCCCACACAAAATCAAAATGATAACTTTCCATTTTTCATTTCAGAGTAAGTCTACCTACCTCAAGCAGCAGATCCTTGTGATTGACACTGTCTGTCAGCTGCCTTATAAGAAGTTCTTGGCTCTGCAGCTTCTGATTGCTTTCACTCAAAAGAATATTGTAATGGTGTTCAACTGCTTTTTCTTTCTCAGTCATTTCACCATGTAATTTCTCTAGTTGATTTCTAAGGTCCTACAAAAAAAAAAAGAAACTGAATATGCAGCAAATCAACTTTAAAGAAAGTTTAAGACTAACCACCCACACTATCACTGAAGAATGTACAGAAGCCACTCTCTCTTGGCATCAGTGAATACAATTAAAGAAAGAACTTTCAGATAAGATGTCAGTATTTTCTTCCATAAATCTAGGTTGTTGTTTAAATGCTTTTCATATGGAATGGCTGGTCTCCAAGGCTGTTGGGAATATTATGCACATAGATGTTGTCAGAATGAACATTCACTTCTGAGTCAATTTACTCCCTGGCTAGAAATAGGAGAAAATTGCTTACAGGTGATTCAGTTTGTCATTTGCCTTTTTTCTCATCACACCATGAAAATTGTTGCACAATGGTTACTTTAGCATCAAACAAAAGGTCAGAAATATGAAAACTTTTTTCTTTTGACAAGAACACAAACTTCAAATGACCAACCAGGTCAAGCTCATGATCAGAAGGGATGAACAGAACTTGATGTTGACTCTGGCTCTGTTAATTACTTCCTGCAGCTCCAAGATTAGCTGCATTACCTTCACATCTTAGCTTCCCAGCACAGAAATGTGGACATTCTGCTCCTAAACCACAGGAACAATCTCTTTCAACAGCTTCTACACAGCAGCAAGCCCCAAGGACTCTGAGATCTGTTAGGACCAACATGGAATACTGCAATGGAAGAGCAGCAGCTCCTGGGCTGCACCAACCACAGTCCCAGCTCTCCTCTGCAGCCCCACAGATCTGTCCCACTCCAGCTGAAAATCCACAGCTCCCTATGGGGTTTCAAAGTCTGGCCACATGACAAAGCCTTGGGTCCCAAGAAGTAACATCAAACAATTCCTATCCTGACATTCTGCTGGGCACCAGGACAATCACTGCATCTAGGTGAATACAGGAGATTATTAGTATGGAATTTATAGGCAGCTCATAGTTAGAGTGGAAAACATGTAAGAGCACAGGGCAGTAGGAAAATTTCCAACATGGCTTCTCTGTCCTTCCACCTTCTCTTCCACCACCAATGTTTTGTGTCATTTCCAACATTTTTGCTGGTTGGCTGGGGAGTTGCAACACTGTCAGCTGAAGGAGGCAAAGCTTGCAGAGACACCAGCCTCATTTTATAAACTTTCCCTCTGCCTCGACTACACAGATTGTGTAGAAGAAAGAGGTAGAAACTCGTAACACAGGAGCTGTTACCTAAAATTAAACAATTAAAACTTACAGGAGACTTTATACTAGCTAAACTTCTGTTCAGACCCAAAGAACCAGGGAACACAGCCTACATCTTCAAATAAATGTTTGCTATTTATTCCCCAAAAGGGCCCATTTGTGAACGTAGCATGAGCCCTTTAAATAGTTTGCACATATGGTAGTCACTTATAAACTTTATTTTTACCTCCACTGGGATTTAAAATTTAATAGTTGCTTCTTATTCTAAGTCCAAAGAAATAGCACTAGTGACATTTTAATTGTAGTCTCTTTACAAACTGTTTTATGTCCTTTTCTTGACTTAATTACCTTGCTTCATGCAGGTTCACATCAAATCCTTAACATCACTTTATTACTTCAGTGTTTTATTCCTGTTTATTTTGCACATTAAATGCAAAATGTCATTTACAAAGCATTTTGGTTTCCTTTCTTCATTTTAGGTTCATCTCCAGGATTCAGCTAAGAAACACCTAACAGCTCCCAAAACCCCCTCAAAATGTTATTCAAAGAATGATTACACCCTGACCCTCCGTTCTACAAACTGATTTTTTTCAGGAGCAAAAGAACCACTTGCTTGACTAAGAAAACTGAAGAACAGCAGAATCAGGTCCAAGTTTTGTCTAGATACCCAAACTCTCCAATATGTTCCTGTTTTTCCCTAACTGCTGCCTATAAATACAAACTGCAGTGGGAAGCAGTGCAAGCTCTGATAATTGCAAAGGCTTTTGGCTCCAAGTTGTGGAACTCTTCAAGTGGGTCACATTGAACCTATTCCCACACAGCACTGGAATTGGAAGTAAAGGATCAACAGCAGTGTTATCACATTCCCTGTGCTGCAAAGGTCACTCCTTGGCTTTTTTAAATGTTATTTTTGTACTACCATGTTACTGAATGGCTTTAACTGACACATTACCTGTAATTAAACTTCAGGGGACTTTTCATCTGGCCTGCAACTTCAAGTGACCAACACTGTGACTCTTAGTGAAAACCAGAAGCAGCTTGAAGATGACAGACATGCAGAGTTAGAAAGATGCTGCTGCAACAACTGTACTCCCCCTGTTAGCTCATCTCAGCCCTCCTGGTGCAGCACCTGTCAGGTGCAGAAACCAGGTTTCTGCCTTAAAACAGCAGAACTCTGTAATGGCCAGGTTAATGGGAAGAGCTGGACTGACAAGGGATGTAATTGTGGGAAAAGTAGAACAGCCTGTGTGAGATTTGCAATTTGCACATAACTTTGCCTCTACTATTTCTGCCCCCAGAACTCCCTAAATCCTTCCCAAGGCAAGCTAAAGGTGAAACTGAAAATTACCTTCTTTGCATGAGCTGGAATTCTGTAACACACCAAACTATCCATCACTGCAGCAGGTTGCTTGAACTCATTGACCACTCAAATTGTCTGGGAGAAAATCTATTGGTTTCTATACATTGACTTGCAAGGGTAATATAGTACCTACAGCTCTCAGAGCACAAACTTTGCAATTCTCTCTGCCAACCTCTTCCCCAAGAGGCTTTCCTATGATTAATGATAGCTGAACTAAGAAAAATTAATGTGAAACACTCTAATATAGAAGAGTGGAGCAGATGCCTCCCCCTCCTTGTCAGATGAAAACCAGTTTGGTGAATAATTAAGTTGTGAAGCTCCAAAACCTTCCTCTCAGGCTAAACTATAGCTAGGAAGACTAAATAATAAATTCTGCCTAATGAGTTATTATGCATTTCCCCAACCAACTGATCAAATATGAATATCAGGTAAATACACTTGAACTGTCTACATTTGGGCCTGGAGATAGAATGGATTTGTGAAGTGTTTAGTCATGTAAATTTGAACAAACTTCTCAAGGAAGAAGCATTCCATCCCTGTTACAGGCACAGCACCATCACAGCCATGAACAACATCAAGGGTGAGATATTTATTCCTCACCAGCAGTGTGTAAAAATAAAAGTTCAAAGTTTCTTGTTCCAAAGAGCTTTAAGTGATGTTTAGCAGCATCTTGATATGCTTGATAGTGAGCTTTAAAAGCTCTTTCAGATACCTTTTAAAGTTGCCCACCCTAAGACAGGAACATGGTTCAAGAACACCTAAACCCATTAATCCTGGAAACTCCTAAAATGGGACCAAGTCTGTGATCTGGATGATCAGTTCATATGGAACAATCTTATTTGATGTAGTTTCACCTTCTTCCCCTCCAGGACAGTAATGCCCAATTCATGTCCAGACAAACTGGGTTTACAGCAAGCCCAGAAATGCATTTTAGTGGGGTTGTTTGTTGGGGTATTTGGGGTTGTTGAATGAATATATGCAAAAATTAGCATTACCCCAATTACAGTACATGGAAAGTCACTGCAAATCTCTCTGTGAATGAGTGAAGGGCTAAGGCAGCAGTTCATTACAAAGATTGAGGGCATTTTCTACAGTTTATACACTTTTTTTGCTAACTTTATTCCAACAAAATAGAAACACTGATGAATAGGCATCTAGGACCATAAATAGAACTGAGTTTTTAAGGCTGTCTCATAAAAAGTTTGCAGCAGATCACCTATTAGGAGAAGCAGTCTCCCATTTGTCAAAGAGCAAAATCTCACAGCATATTGTTTAACTCCCACATATCTACTACTTAATGGGCAACACTTCACAGGCAATGTGGTTCTATCCAATGTACTTGCAGCTCTGAAATTGAAGCAGCTGTTCTGCAAGGAGTAGGAAATAGGTTAGGGATATAATTTTTCTAAGACTGCTCATCTTTTGGCAGGAATGCTTTTCCCCAAGGAGCTCATCATTTACATGAAAAACTTGGACACAATGGAGTCAAACAGGGCTTCTGTAATCCAGCTAACTTCCAATCCCCTAGCAACTCCCTCCTCAGTCTATTTTTCCTGTCTTTCCTGTACAGTTACATTCTAGCTGCCCTGAAAGATGAAAAAAAATCTGAATAGAGAAGACAGTTAAATATAAAATACTTCAAATCAATAAATGTTCTTTGTGACTGTTTTACTGACAGCAGTGATCTGTTCTCGCTCTCCTTAACCTCAACACCCCAAAGAAATCTCAAAGCACACCAAAGATAGAGATTTTGTGATGGCAGCCAAACCACAGTTGACAATCAAACAAAAATGCATTAAATTAGGAGTAGGAGGGGGAGAGGAACTTCATTTATCTGTAGGTAAAGAGACCCCTCTGCTGGTTTTAAAGAATAGTGCAGGAGCAGCAATTTCCACATCTCCCTGCTTTATTAAGGTTCTTATTTAATAATGGGACCAAAACATCCAGTGAATAAAGACAGGCTCATTAAATCTTTTATGTAATTTAATATAGCAGGAGAACTAATCCCCAACTGAGGAGGATCAGACTATGGATGCAAGCAGGACTCTGCTCATTATGCAAATGCTGCCCTCGTGGAAGCAGTGGTGAGAAGACTTTAACAAAATCCACATGACAAAGCATTCAGGTGAGAAGTGGTTTGTGTCAAAGCCTCAGCAGAAGGTGCATCCTTTTTTCAAATGAAGAAAAGAAGAAACTTGGTCATTCACTTTGTTGCATCAGCTGTGAGTGCTGGGAGCAGCAGAGCAAGGTAAAGCCCCTCGAGAGAATATGAAGCAGCAGAATTAATGAACAGCACCTCATTTTTATGTTAAGCTGTGATCAATTAATCCCGTGCTTTGGGTCTTTCACAAGCAGAAGTAATTTAATATACAGCCTTTACAGTGACCCTGCTAGGAGAGCAGAGAGCAGGCTGAGGTTTGGCTCCAGGTCACAATTAGAAGAAAATTTCAGTAGTGAAATTTAAAATAATCTATAGACATGCAACAAGAAAAATATAGCAGAAATGTAAACATACATCATCATGATGTTCAGATCTCCCACCAGAAAAACTGGATAAACAGTAACCATTTTCCACTTTTAAAGGTTAATGGTTTTTTTTCTAGGACCTATCAAAATTATATTTAAAATATTCTGTGCAGATTACGTGCTAGAACTTTCCTCAATCCTCACACATGGCATTAGGCAGTGTCAGGCATTTCCTTCCCAAAAGTTATTTAAATTTAAAACCTAATTTTGTTAGAAAAGGACCTGCTAAAGCACTGACTGATTTCTAGACTTTAGGAAATAAAGCAAAAACGTGATAATAACATTAATGGTTTTGTCACTTCTGCTCTTCTGCAGCTGTGCTTCATCCAGCTCCTTCTCCATCTTCTCTCTCTCCAGGTTGAGCTCACTCAGCTCCTGCCCGGTGACTCTGATGATCCTCTGCAGCCTGCGGCTCTCAGCGTCCTTGGTGAGGTTCTCTGAGCGCAGCTCTGCCAGCAGGGTCTCCTTCTCCATCAGCAGAGCCTGGTAATCTGCAGCACCCTGAAACACACAACAGCAGTCAGGCTCCAGAGGGGCTTTTGTGGAGCCTCTGAGTCTTGACTCCCACTGCATCCCACAACCCTGCCCCTCTTCACAGTGTATAACAACTGGGGGACAAAGTAACAGTGAAATGACAAAACAAGGGAAGTGTAACACTAAAAACTTCCTTTACTGATGTAACAAAACTTTCCTTGACATCCAGTGCAGGCTGAGGAAGTCTGAGGTGGCAAAGAGTGAGACAAAGGTCGACATGCAAAGGAGTCCACGGTGCAGACAAGGTCATGGCAGTATTATTGATTCACAGAGCTTGAATTACATCAAACTATTTCTGGAGTAGAGTCCAATTTCAACCTGGACTAGGGCAGGAAGTTCCTGATTCTTTCATGGAATCACAAAAATAAGGATGGAAGACCTTTAAGATGGAGTCCAGCTGCCAACCCAGCACCAGCACCACGTTAACCACCAACCCACACCCTCAAGTGCCACAGCTGCCGTTTTTTGGGATGGTGACTCCACTCTTCCCCTTGGCACAGACCGATTTTGTGTTCCCCCACACTGCCCCAAGTGGCCCTGGAGCAGAGCACAGGGCTCTGCAGCACCTTTTACTCACTGAGAGCTGCCTCAGCTCAGGGCTGGAGCTACGGGGCAGAGTGCTGAGGAGCAGGACCTGCTCTGCAGCGTGGGCTCTGTGGGCAGCAGGGATCAGTTGCACATTTCTTAAACTCAGAACTTTTTAAAAAAAGTCTCAGAAATCATGAAGTCCATTTTCTCCTTCTCACACACACAAAAAGCATTACTAAATCACATTTTCACAAATAACATTCCAGTATTTTATAAACAGTGGTTTCACATTTATTGTATAAATGAGACACCAAGCAGGTGTCTCACACCCAGTTCTACTCTAATGGGAAGCCTGTGCTGGCACCATACTTTTGGGAAAAAAAAAAAAACCCTCAAGATAACCTCAGCTCCACAGATATTTGTGTCTTTATTTTTAACTAATTCTGATATTATATGTTTCTCCCTTAAAGATTCTCAATTGGTTTAGATTTTAAAAATCCCCAAAGAACTAGAAGGAGAAACAAGGTAAGTTATTTTGACATTCTATTGTTCAAATCATTTTATTTAGGATTTTTTTATCAAAGTAATAAACATTAAAAAAATTAAAACAACATTTTAAACTGATTTCCATTCCTCTGCTTTAGAAGATTGCAAGCCTGCTATGTGGAATTACAGCGAAGGGAGGAGCAGGAATGGGGGAAATCACAACAAATTGCTTGTTCTTACCTTGAATTTTTGGACATGTGCCTTGTGAGTTGCCTCTCTTGCCTTAGCCAACGAAGCATTTAACTCTTCAATTTCAGAAGCCAGCTCCTCATTCTTGAAATAAAGTGAAATGAATACTATGTAGGAAAAGTTATTTCCAAGGGATGGCAATGCAGTCATTTCTACCCTATCTCATTAAACATTCATCCAACTACACAAAACACTTACAAGAACACCAAATACATCATAGTAAATCTTATATAAAGAAATTCTTGCTCTTATACACTCACTAGACTGCCTATCACTCAAGTGAAGTATTTGCCACTCCTCCACACAATCTGAATTTCAGCTGAAGTTGACCCCTCTCATTTTAGCTGCCTTTGACAGCTCCACTTACTCAACAACATAAAATACCCCTCGGATCTTCTAAGTGGTGCTCAGAGCTGATAAAAATCAGTATGCAGCTGAAAACATTTTTCTTTCAAGCTCTTAAGGGAGGAAGACACTTAACTGATACTTCCTCCTCTCTCCTTCAGTCCAAGAGCCCAAACTGCAGGCAAGCAGAACTGCTTGGAGAGGTGACAGCAGTGACAGGGACCCACTCAAAGCCTCCTCATGGTTACAGTGAGATCAGACCCTGCCACACACACACAACACCCCCCCCTCTGTGATACTTCAACAAATCAGCAAGATCACAACGATCCTCACCTCTTTTTCCTTTGCTTTTAAGGCAACAGTTAGTCCTTGGATAGTTTTATCCCTTTTCAAACCATTCTTCCTTTCAACAGCAAGCTCATTTTCTCTCTCTTGCAGCTCTTCTTGCAGTGACTAAATTAGATTATGTGAAAGTTGCATTAACTTCCCACTAAGAGATACTGTAACTGCACATTAATAAGTACACTCCCTCAGAGTTCTTGGAGCTTATTACTCAGATTACCAACATAAAATACAGTCCCCAAAATGAGAGGCAGCATCTTAAAGAAGTGCCTGGAATATTGTATAAGAAGAGAGCAAGCCACAAGCATCAGCTTCAATATTTGATGAGTGTGTCTATCAGCTTTACTGAAAATTGCTTCAAAAACAGGAGGGGTCTTCTTGTCATCCCACATAAAAGAGATTTTAACAGAGGACCTGCTCTGCTTCCCCTGGAGTCAAGGCCTCCTGTGCCTATGAAAGGATAACAGAGGGAGCCCAACACACACTGAAAGGGGTCAAGGAAACAGGAGCAAAACTGGAACTTACCTGAATTTTTTTTTCAAAGTCATTTTTCTCATTTTTAAGCTCCATTCTAAGAGCCTATAAGAACAAAACAGTTGTTATGGCCACTTTCATTCATTCTCAAAACAAATACACTCATTAAGCATTAAAGTGAAGCAAAATGAGCTTAAAAACACTGGGCATTAAAAAAACAGTCAAAAAACAGAAGGAAAAAAAAAAAAGAAAATAGAACAAAAACCCTCAAAACATGTTCTTCCATGCATGAGACAGAACAACTGCACTTGCTGAGTTAATAGAGATGCATTTTTATGTGACATTTATCTTTGTCACCAAGATGCTTTTATCAAGAGAGATTTTAATTAGCACTTTTCCCTGGGGAAGTGACAGAATTATTTGGTTTTGTTTTTAAGAAACAATCATACATAAAACCAGAGCTGTGCAAAGGTATTCATCAGATTTTTTTCTCCAAGACTGCCCCCCAAATGATGATTTGCACTCTGTCCACCTCCTGTGAAATGATTCAAGATGATGCTGTTTTCACCTTGACACACAAATACTCCTGTGAAACCAGGGGGGGGTTTCCTGGAACAGATTGATTTAATTGCAAGACCATCCAGAACTGAAAACTTTTACTACCTCTAATCAATCCAATCATAAAAGCTGCTTGACATAGACAAAAAAGTGTCTATGTACTGAGCTGAGCAATATTAAGTTCCTAAACAAAAGGGAAGAAAAATTCTCAGATGCTTGACAGCCTCCATAATTAACTTTCTTAATTCTGCCAGCTTTAATTTTTTCTTTGAATAACCAATAGAAAAAAAAAAAAGACAACAAGCCTCAGGACCTGTTTCTACATTCCAGCTTTCAGGATCTCTGTCTTCCTATTTAGGAGCCAAGTGAAGTAGAAGACTGATTCTTGTACCTTTTGTAAGCTAAAGGGCAAACCTGCACTTTATTTCATGAGAGGTTTTTATGCCTACCTCCCTTACCACAGCTTTTTTTTCAGCCCATAACAGAGACACTTCCCAAGAACAAATTCTCAAGTCACATTCTTAACTTCTACAGCAGTTATGTCATCCAGTGAGGGATCTATTAACATCTAGGATTTCTCTAATATCTATCTCTGTAAAGCAACTGCACTCTATCTATTCCACAGGCATCAAGTCAGTGGGAAACACAACCTCTCACTGAGGGAATGGATAAATAAGGATGAATATTGCCCACCAAGCCAAGGATAACCCATGAATGTAAGGAACTGGAAAATGGAGGAAGAAATAATATTTTTAAAAAGTGGCTGATGTCACTCACATAGTGTCATGCATAAAACCATTAAAATCCCACCTCCCATAAGATTTATAACATATAATTCATCAGGCAGTTTCCTCACCTCTATCTCACTATCCTTTTCAAGCCTCAAGGCAATGGTAAGTTCTCTGAATTTTTCTGCTGGCAAGTTCCCATCACAAGATCCACTCTGAGACTTTTCCTTCTCGAGGTGTTGAATTAAAGCTTCTTTATTTTTCAGTGACAGATTCAGTTGCTCTATAAGTCTAAAATTACAAGATTTTAAGTATTAATCTTGCACATCTACCACCAATTCTCCAGCCATTGCAGTGAATCCTGCAGACAACTCTAAGTGAAGACTCAAGACAATACTTGCAGAACTTAAGGAAGGACTTGCATAACCCTGGAAAGCCTGAAAATGGGCTGTAACTTTAACATAAGCAAACAGGGTTGAGCTATCTGCAAAGTGCTCATTCTTATTTTCCTCCAATACCATTTCAAATATCAACAGTTAAGTTTCAGTATTTTACTTACATTGTCCTTTACCACACACACAAAAACCTCATTAATCTATTTCCTTTGTCAGCCCACACACCACATCCTTACATGCCTTCGGCAAGTGTCTCTCAAGCAGTCAGGTTCATCTAAATTTGAATCAAAGTGGTTCTCATTTCACATAAACAAAAAAAAAAAAACCCAAAAAAAGCAAAAAGAACAAAAAAACCCATACTAAAACCAAGCTAGGTCAGTGCTGTTTTCTTCTGTCAATACACATCTTCACACTCCCAGTACTCCAAGAACAATGATGATGTTTTCTGGCAGACCTGAGTGTTACACATGAAAACTTTGCAGCATGAGATGCCATCACTGATTCCTCATGTTTTGTATCCTGGATTGTATTTCTAACAGTGTTTCTCTTCCCATTAAATTTACCAGCCTGACCTATGAGCTTATGTTTCCCACATCCTGACCCTTTTATGCTTTCAGAGAACTTTCAAAAATGACTTTGCTCCAAAAAGCACTGAACTGGTTGCTGTGCTCCCATTCACTCCATGGATGGCCAGTAACTCTCCTGTACCCAAGGGCAGGACCAAACCAATCAAACCCAAAGCTCTGCTGACTCTTCACACTTGAACAATAAAGAATTCCAGCAGTCAGAAACATTACTGGCAACACTTCTGACCTGTCTTTCTCAGCTTCTGTAACCTTGTCCACATCCTTGGCAGGGGCATTGATAATTGAAGCAAGTTTCTGCTCAGCAGCAACCCTCAGAGCTTTCTCCTTCTCTGTCATTGCAAGGGCTTTTTCCACCTCTTCTTGGGCAGCTTTAAGGTTCTGAAATTAAAACACACAATCCTGATGCCTCTAAGAATTAAATGCTCATGAATTTTTTCACATACTGAAGTTTCTTCTACCCAACATTTGTCAGGAGGTTTAATTTAGGAACTTTTACCAAGTATTTCAAGTTCTTTGTAAATGCTTCTGAACTCTGTGTCTGCATTTTCAAGATAATTCCACTTTCTGTAGTACAGAAAGAAGGGAAATTTGTTTCAAAGAAATAAAAAATACCCTAACTGATAGGAGAACTAGAAACAAAAGTGCCCCAATGCTATGGTTTTAGATTTAGCAACTATAAAATGGTTTTGTCCCACTGTCCTCCCACTATTATAATAAATAGCTATACTTAAATGAAAGAGGTTAAAGAAGGGCTTTTTTGTTCAATAAAATTAATATTCCCAAGCTCACTGTAGCTAATTAGAACTCTCTCCAACATCATTTATAATATTGTGCAGGAATTGATTAAGTATGAACCAGACATTTTTCTCTTGAACAGCAAAAGCAATGGAGATAACAGCCAGAGATTTCAGTCAACTTCCTCTGGGTGACCCAACTCACAGAGATGGAGAACACCAAAAAAAGACACATAAAACAACTTGCCAGATACTACATCAAATTTGATTCAGATCTTCATTTTTACATTGCAAGCTCCCCTGTTGTGCCCACCCAATTTAATTTCCTATGAAATAAAGGCCTCCTTGTAGCCTAACAAGCCATTCCCCCCTTGCCTTCACATCTAAACTAAAAAGCATCTTTTTGGGGGAGGGAGAGGAAAAGCTCCTTCACCCCTGAACTTCCCCACTCAACCCCTCTCCTGAAAAGCTGTTCTGCCAACATTCACCTGTCAATCAAAAACTCTGAAGGGAATTAATCTTTGTTAGCACTCCCTAGATCTGTATAATTACATGGTGCTGTGTAAAGCTGTGACTAAAACCACACTGCAGTGTTTGAATTCATAAGCAGAATAAAGTTAATGTCAGAGGCCAACACTACCTCTGGGCTACAGAAAATACCCCATCACCACGAGATCAGAAAATCTGCTCTTCAACCTATCAGATGTGGAAAACACCAGCCTGATTTGGGTCAGAGGAAGCAATTTAAGAACTCCTCTACCAATGCAACAGCACAAAGAATGCTTTCAGAAATCCCAGTTCCACTAAAATGAATAAGAGGTCATGTAAATTCCTCTTTCCTGCTCCTTGAAGGAACTCACTTGAAATGGAGTTCAATCATCCTTGTGGATCCCTTCCCATTACACTACAATTCCCCTGTAAAGTAACCAGAGCTCACCAATAAATACAGGAATAAACTGGCTCAAGCACAGATAGTGAGGAATGAAAAAAAGACATTATGAAAATATATGCTGAGCACAGTGTCAAATCTCAGATAACAGTACAAAGACAACAGTGATTCCTTATTATTCCTTCAGCTGTGGTCACTCACCTCTTCCAGGAGGTTTATTCTGCCAGTCAGCATTTCCTCCATCTCCTGCATCTTCTTCTGTGCCTCTTTCCCATGCTGCACTTCAGCAGAACCACCCTGGGCCAAGCTTTCAACTGCCTTACTGAGAGAAATAACACAGACATAAATCCCAGTGCATAGCAACGTGGAAAACATTTCAGGTCCCAGAGGCTGATGGATTATGCTCAAGCATCTTCCACCTTCTCTGTACCTGCTTATCACTTTAAGGTTCAATACAAACAGCTACAGTCTATGCAGCAATTTGGGTGCTGTGTGTAAGTTCCACATAAAAGCCTTGGCACAGTGGATAAAGAAGCATTTCAAATGTCTGAGGAAAAAGTGAAATATTTCCTTTATATTTCTAAAGCTTCCAAATACACTATAGAGCTTCAGCAGAGCTGTGTTTTCTACAGGAAGAAGCACTGGGATAAACTGAGGATGTGGAGCTGCTGAGATCTCTCCATCTGCCTTTTCAGTATTTGTTAACACCTCGTGAGAAAAGAACAGGTAGTGTCTGCTTGCTCAGATGACCACTTGTTCATGACTGGACATAAATTCTGCTTTCTAGCATGACCTTGTGCAAGGTTCCCTTCAAAGCACAGCAATACCCTTTGAGCAACCTGGAGAGATCAAACAAAATTCATCTGCTCCAGGAAAACAAAGAAAATTCCACTGCAACTGAGGCCCATGGGGCAATCAACAGCTGCCAGCCTGGATTAGTTTTGAACCAGACATTTCTAAATAAGTGCCCTTAAGATCCTCCAATTCCTAAAGCATTAGGGAATAAATACATAGAAACAAATCCTAAATAATGGATATCAAGACATAAACTGGTGCTTACTAGGCCTTGAGGAGCAGCTTCTCCTTCTCCTGCAGTTCACGCTTCAGACTTTCGATCTCAACTTTCAGCTCAATGTTCTGTGACAAAAGAATGAAAATGTCTGCAAAGAACTGGAAGATCACCCATCCCAGAAGTTAGTGGCAGTGTGAGATCACTTTTTGCTTGGACCAGCAAATATAAAGTATCATTGGGATAAGAATAGACATTTAGCTGTTAAAAGACATATTTTGCAAGGTTCAAGCCTTCCAGAAATATCAAGAGCATTAAGGACCATTGCACTTGAGCAATACAAATCCCCTGCACACACATTTAACTGCTCTAATATAGGGAGTACTGCACTTCAGTTTGGGAATTTCTAAGGTTTCCAAGCATATTTTTTCTTTAAGCTACAAGACATATTATTTTCTTTTCAAAATCTGACTTTATCAACTCCAGAGGGTTTTAATAATTTTAGATTTTTTTTTTCTATCTTGAGGCAACCTCTCATGATGTAATTGTACAAAGAACTCCTCAGCCAGGAAGCTGACAAACACCATTTCAACCCATCAGCAATTACAAAAAAAAAAAAGTCACCAGTGGAGAAGACCAGGCAGCAATATTCAGCTGCAACTGTGATCTACCCAAACATCAATTTATGTTCTTAACTACTGAAATATGCATCAAGAGAGACTCAAGTTTCCATCCCATTATGGAAGAGACCCGAGGAAAGCACCTGTTTAGGTTTAGGTCACTTTAATTTACGTTATTACTGAAAAGGATAAGGTCGGAATAAAATAATCACACCAAAATTTCCAGTAACAAAAAAAGACTTAAAAGTCAAGTGAAACAGGCAAAAACAAACAAAACAAAACAAATTCTTCAAAAAGAGACACAGTTTCAGGAAATTATTCTAAATGCCTACAATTTTGTAGATTTCTTCAGTGGGACCATCAAACTTCTGCTGCATTCGCTCCTCCAGAAAATAAATACGAAGTTTCAGGTTGAAGTTTTCTTTTTTCAGATCAGTGATTTGCTGGGAAAGAAGAAAGATAATGAGAAAAAGGGAAAAAAAGGAAAAATCCTAACCTCCAACAGTTTTGCTTTCAGCAGTGCAAGACCTAAATTCCACCTCCTCAATACAGTTAAATTCATACATGCATGTGGGTGACACACACATGTCCCATTGTGAAGGTGTTAATTAAACATATAATAGCCTTGTGCCCTTTGAACTATTCCCTAAGGCATCAAAATACTGACTCGACACAATAAGAATTCAGGAGAGATTTTTTTAATCTAACAACACTAAGTAATTCTTCTAAATGATGGAACTTGAACAAAATGCAAGACACAATACAGTTTTCATGTTGAAACAGAAATATTTTCTAAGCAAAAGCCTGAGAAGGCAGTTTCATTAACAGGACCCAGGTAACTTTATTCATAGCAAGAAAAGCCACAAGCACACAAGTGAGCCCAAGTGAACACCAATAAAACCTTTATCCCATCCCATAATTCAGAGTGCAATTCTTTGGGGAAAAATTGCTCAACACTTTTAACCTTCCTTGTAGAAGCAGTAACTTGGTTGATGGTTTCATTAAAGAAAGGAGTCTCCCTCTAAATTTTTTTAAGAGATGAAGCATAAAACATTCATTCAAATAAGACTTATGTCCCCTGCCAGATGCTTTCAGCAAATGGAAATCTAATATGTTACAGAGCTACTAATAAAATATTTATGTAGGTTTTTCCAGAACACTACAGTGCTATTTGTAAAGATTATTAGCAATACAATTTCCAAAATATTTGGCTTCTGAAATCCAAGATTAGTTTCTGTAACTGCACTCAGAACCTGCATCTGCAAACAACTGTTGAGTTTAATAATCCCTGCCCAGAAAGCTGCCTTGTCATTATTCACAAAAGTGAAAATCCTCTGAGCAATTGAAAATCCTGCATAAACTTTGTGGCTCATTCCCATACCCTGAAGGAACCTGTCAGTAAATCATTCCCAGCAGTCCCTGCTCATTCATAAAAAGTCCAAGTGACAAAAACACTTCGAAGTTGTACCAGCTGAACTTCTAATTAGTCTCCCTACATTCAATATATTTCTGAGTCAAAAGGAAAAAATAATTTCAAAAGAATTCAGCATTTCACAACTCCTGTTACATGTATTTCAGTGGCAACAGAGATAAACCAAAGTGCTTAGGGGTAGTATTTTCAAAAGGCAAATGAAACAGACTATGCAATCATAATCCAAGGAGTGAAACAAATGTCATCTCTGATGTTCAGTTTCTTGGATGAATGCTATAGCAGGCAGACAATTTAAAAGTTATTGCTTAATGAAAGAAAACATGTAAAATGTGAGAAAGCTCACACTGCAAAAAGATTTTAAAAGCAACTCTCTGAACTTATGCATTTGAAGACTCAGTCTTAATTCCTTTATGCATTTTGATTCCTGTATTTAAACAAAAGGAATGAAAACCAAGACTGATATACATTGTGCACAGAATATTCCACAGCATGAGCAGCATGGCAGCAAATCCTAGCTCAGATTAGCTCCTTTCCAAGTCTGCATGGAGCCAGTTTTGTTCAAAAGGGATTTGTCAGCAGTGGCTGTGGTTTCACAGCACAACAGTTTCCAACTAAAGAGGCTATTTTAGATTTACAGCAAAACTCTAAGAGGGTTTGGAGAGACAAGAAAGATTACACAAATATTACTACCCAGCTCTCTTATTTGAAACCCATCACCCCTTCTGCTCATGAACACCTCGTTACCCACAACAAGGTGCTCCTCAGAGATGCTTTTCACGTGTAATCATGTTTTCTATGATAGAATGGTTACCTCCATATTGCAACAAAGTGGGGCTCCATAAATAATTCAAAAACCTGCACCTCCAACATTATCCAGCTCAGCACCTTCTCCAGGTATAAACATTAAAGGACCCTTCCTACATGGATCCACCTTTCAACCCACTTAAGGGTCATTACATCCATCCTGTTCTCCCTGAGCTACAAGGCCAGAGCTCATTCCTTTTGTTACATCCTTCTTACAGCCTGCATGAATAACAGTTACAGAAATAAGTTTACTGGTGTTTTATGTACATTCTTCTTCCTTCATGCCAATGGATCTTCGAGCTTCATTACACTGCTGGCATCCATAAAAGTTCTCATCCCATGGGAAGTTTTACAGCTCAGTTTAATGTGAGGGGTCTGAGCATATCAGGACCTGTGGGGAGGCCCCTGCTCTACATCACACAGGACAAACAGCAACAGATTTTTCCTTCTTTCTGCAACTTTTTTTCCCTGTGCCCAGGAACCCTGCAGACAGTAAACCACTTGCAAAATGTATAGTCTGGACTGAGGTCTTTGGCACACATCACAGCAAGAGGTTTTAAGCACATGCCAATGGCAAGGCAGTGTCTGTCTACCCCATCCAACAGACAGAAAAGAGAGAAAGGGAAACAGATACAGACTGCAAAAAAACCAAAACATCTTTCACCCAAGGCTTTCTAAAACAAGCTTTAAATTCTGAGCAAAGAGCAGGGAGGATATAAGGCCACAAGAAACTGAAAGAGCTTGTAAGAAACACTCATTTCAAACACAGCATTGCCACAAATGGCAGCAGCAGCAGCACACTGAAAGTGCAGGCCCTTGGCACAGCCCAAAGGCAGCAGCCACAGCCTTTATCTGTAGCAATCATCTCAGGGATTTTAGATTGCCTTCCCCTCTACAGCTTCTTCACACAACAATAAATGCCTCAGAAGTTTTTCACTCTAGTCCTTAAGGGGGAAGCTGTCCTGCCACACAGCCCAATCAAATCAGCATTCAGCAGACATAAACAACTGTCTTATTCCATTCAAAAAGCCAACACAGTTAACATATTTTTAAAATCTAATGTTTTCCTTTATATTCTATCTAGTAAGTGCCAAAATACTTTTATCTACAGAATTGTCACAATGATACTAGACTTCAATAACACAAGCATTCCAAGCACACTCATACTATAAAGTTAAAAGGCATTATACTGTAGTCAATGAATTAAAAAGCCAAATCCCACACTAACCTAAATGAAAATAAACTTGATGTTTCCCTGAAATAAATCAGCAACAGATGTGCAAACCAAGTTCTGATGTTTCTGGTGAGCTGCAGGAACTTCTGTGTAGAGGGTGCCAATTTTGTTTCACAACTTCAGCACAGCAGTTGGCTGCTCTGAACAACAAATTTCTGCCTCAGTTTTTGAACGCAACACTCAGAAATGGAGGTTCAAAGCATGGACAGAGACATTCACCTGGTCACCCCTCCAAAAGATGTGTATCAACTGAAACAATCTAAGAGTCAACACTTCAACCAGCATGCTGGAAATATCTTGGCCATAAATCTGTCACCAAGTCTCACATTAAAAGTTCTGCTTACATTTTCATAGTCCTTCATGGTCCGAGCTCGAGCTGGTGAGACTGTGTCTTCTGCCACATCTGGTACTACTAGACATCAAAGGAGACAGAACCAGTTCAGACAGCCGAATCTCTCTAAGTAGGGTTTCAATTTGGCAAAGGTCTACACTAATCTAAACATAACAAAACCTTTAGGGAAGTGAGAGAGGCACTGCTTGGCCCCCTGTTTACATTAAATGTCAGTATCTACATTCCTTTCTGATCACGCTAAGCTGTCTATCCCTTAAACTCCCAAATTCCATCACCCACTTAAATTATGATGTACACTGGAATCAGGCTATGTGAGGTGCACTGTCAAGAATAAACCCTCAGAGCAAGAACTGGATGATGCACTAACTTCCCTAACCCTGAGCAGAATGTGACCAGGCAGCACGGCCTCAATGGATATTCCAAGCATTTTAAGTACACGCTGCACAAAACCGCTGATCATCTTATATAAGGCTGAAAGCCCTAATGACCACAGACAGCGAGCACCCAGCAGTGACGGCAGCGGCTGCTGGCGCTCCGTGGTCTTAAAAACTCTTAAATTACGAAAAAAGCGCATCACTTAAAAGGGGGGTTTTTGCCTTTTTGCCGCCAGTTTGAGGTTTTTTCCGCAGGTTTGGGGACCAGCGCGAAGCACCGAGCCGGGCAGGGATGGGCGGGCTCCGGCCGCGATCCAGCCTTACCTTGTCGGCCGGGCGGGCCAGGCTGGGGGTCCCCGCGGGAGATGTCCGGCAGCCGGAGGACGCTGGGGAAGAA
>JAYDZK010000051.1:6195533-6225790 GCA_034509185.1 Euphonia xanthogaster | reverse complement strand
CTGCTACTGCTATTCCTGTAAGAGGGCAGGGACAGGCAGGGAAAAGCATGAGCTGTGGGGAAGAAAATCTGATGTTTAGCCTGAAAACACATCTTTAGGGGATGCAGCATATGAGCAGGGTTTTGTAGGATCAAGCATTTGAGCTGCATCATCTTCACCCTCCCTGGCTTCCTCCTGGAGTTCAGAGAGCTCTGTTTGACTCCCTCGTGTCCCTGATCCAGCCTTTTTCTCAACGACACCCTCCTCTTCCTCCCTGCTTCCACACAGACTCCCATTTCATTTCTTTCAAGGAGTTTTATTTCCCCAATGACCCTGCTGGAGCTCAATTCAGCATTTTGGGGCACAGTCCCTTGATTTTACTCGTTAGCTTAGAAATAACAGGAAAGAAAGCTTAAAAAAGAAGAAGAAAAAAGACTGTTTGGAAAGTTTGGTTTGAATGCCTCTTGAACAGACCTTTTCTCAACATGTTACACATGGCACAGAGCCAAGTCCTGCATGTGCAAGAATTAAATCACTCAGCAAATATAAAGCTTTGCCTGTGGTCATTGCTTCCACAGAATAAAGCCCCCTTACAACACTCCTTTTTATAGCTCCAGCCCAGCAAAGTCTGTCAGACACTTTTTAAAGCAAAGGTCAATGATATAAACGCATTGAAACCACAAAAAAAAAAAAATCCTGTTAACAGACCAATTGTGCCCATAAAAATCCAGAAATTTGAAAGAAAAGACCCACAGTTTAATACTTGCACAGTGAGAACTGAACTGGATTTTGAGTAACAGCCAAGAATTTCCTTTTGGGGGGAAGTGGGGAGAACGAGGGGGATGGGAAGAGGGAAACGTTTTGATGCAGCAACATCAATTACTCAACTGCACTTCAGATGATGATTAACCCCTCTGAAGCCAGCTAACGTTCAGCTCTCACAGAGAATTGATACAAATATCTGTTGGGATAAAACCAGACTCCCAGTAATCAAAGTCTCCTGCCAGCATTGGTTTCTACCAGATTTTTATGAATACACCCACTCTGGAGACCGTGTAGGTGGTGTGGATCACCATCACATCATCCATCAACTTTACAGATGTTCCCTACTGATTAAAACCATCACCAGCACATGAGGCACTGGCCAAAGGTGCAGGCAGGGATTGCTGGTCAGGGCACAGCCACAGCCAAGGCTTGGATCCAGCATGGAATGATGTGATCCCCTGGGGACGAGGGCCACATGGCAGGTTTGGGGCCCCCCCAGGGCAGGAGCTGGTTCACCTGAGCACCCTCAGGGCCCCTCTACAGCCTCAGGAGATGGCCTGGGGCTGGACTAGGACACAGCCATGGGGCAGGGCAGTGTAAATAAAATACTGGGGCAGGGGACAGCCTACACCCCAAATTATGCCTGCAAAAAGCCAGCCTGGCTTCATATCCAGTCCCACAGCCTCCTTCCACTCCTCTCCAGGGGAGAGAGCCACAGGATCCCATCACTTGCCAAATGATTTGTGCTACTGGTGGCAACCAAATGTTCCCTGAGCTGGGGTTCTACACAGGGCTGCAGCTTTACAGGTACAGAAGTCAAGGGGACACCAAGACAGCCCAGCCCTCCCCTGGGCACTGGTAAAGAGGAGGACTGCAGGCAGTTTTGACCCCACCTGGAAGTGTCTCAGGAGCAGGGCACAGAGAACAGGGAACACAGAGCATCCTGCAGATGATCTCCTGCCAGGTCTGGTGGCTGGGGGAGGACAGAGTGAGGGGCTGGGCTTGGGAGCTGGGGCAATGCCCTCACTTTGCACAGGCTGCACAGGAACTCAAGGCATTAAAAGCATTAAAGTGGCTGTGATCTGAGATAGAGCACAATGTGCAGCCACATCTGCAAGGGGTCTCCACTCCTCCTCCACAGAAACATCTTGATTTTAGCAGGGACATGACAGGCACAAGATGGATGGGAGGATGAAGGACCATGGCCTTAGGGGCTGTTGGGAGACAAGCTGTGCACAGTTAATGGTCTAACAGAAAACCCTCAGCAAGCTCCAATCATTCCTCTTCTTCCCTTTATTTTCCCCCAAGGAGGAGAAAGGGGGAAATTAATTTTGAATATATTCCCAGACACCAGAAAAGCCTGGATGCCCCAGTCAGAGCCCAGGGACTCCCTGGCCATCTCAGACCCAGCCAAAACAGCACAGCACCAAACTCTTGTGCCTTTATTTTCAAAACATATGAGATCAAAACATAAGGATTTTGGGGCAGAGGCAGAGAAGGAGGGACCTTCCATGGGTCTCAAACCAGGGCATGCCCTGCAAAACCTACAACAAGAGTTTTTCCAAATCCATTTCTTGTTTTCCCTTGAAGCCCAGAGCACACACCCATGCCCTGCCCAGCTCAGCATCTCCCCAAGCAGCCCCAGGAGAGCTGGGCAGGGCCACACTGCCCTAAGAAAGAGGCAAGTGAGAGCTACACCAGCCCTGCCCTGGCCATCTCCAGCTTCACCTGTCCCCTGGGGAAGCCCCAGTGACAGCAACGCCCCTCAGCTGTCCCAGCAGGGCACGGGGGGTCCCTGGAACAGGCACAGTTCACAGCAGCAATGGCACTGTGGGAATGAGGGAAATCACGCTGAACCACGAGCATCTCTAAAACAAACCCCATGAAAAGGCTTTGTCACACTTTGATGGGATAAGACAAAAGGATTCTGTGCAAGATTAGGAGGATTCAGAAGAGATGTCTCCAAAAATGGTGCATTCCTCCAGGGAGCCAGGCTCCTTTAGTGCTGCTTTTCTCTGGTGTCTGACAGCAGCCAGGGGATAAATCTCTCTTACACCTTCCTGGGCAACATGGAAAAGTTCTCATTTGAAAGCCAAATGCTCCAAGGCACTTTGGTGGGAAAGCAATGCTGTTAACACTCAGAAGCACAGAATCATTCAGGTGGAAAAGGCCTCCACAACCACTGAGTCCAGCCTTTGATCATCACCAGAGCACTGAGTGCCATGCCCAGCCTGCTGAACACCTTCAGGGATGGGGACTCCACCACCTCCCTGAGCAGCCCCTTCCAACGCTGCACAACCCCTTCCATGAAAAAATTCTTCCTATGTCCAACCTGGTGCAGCTTCCAGAGGCCACATCCTCTCATCCTGAGGGTACCAAGCACCCTCACAACCCACGTGCTGACTTTTCTGCCCGTCAGTTATCGAATATCAGCACGTGGGGAAGGGGAGAGCAGGGAAAAGCCCCACACTGGGTTTCCCCTCCCCACTCCCTCAGCTGAGCCCAAAGCTGCTGGTGGCTGAGGTGGCTCTGTGGGAGAGTCAGTGGGGCCAGGGCCAAGCCCTGCAGCAGCCCCCCGCTCGGAGCCCCTTTGTGGAGGGCACAAGAAGCAGAGCTTTATGGGGGCCAACACTGGCCCATTGTGTGCCACATTCCTCACTCCGTGCTGGGGCATGGCAGCTGCCTTGGAGGGCAGGAGCAGGGACACTTCACAGCTCTGAAAGGCCACTCTGTAAATGTCAAAGGGCCACCTTGTCTGGCCACCACCGCCTCCGCAGCCCCAGCTCCCCCAGGAGCCAGGGAAAGCCAGCAATCCCCAGGCAGGGCTGTGGAAAGCCGGGAATCTCCAGGCAGGGCTGTGGAAAACCAGGAGTCTCCAGGTAGGCTCTGCAAAGCCAGGAGTCTCCAGGCTGGGCTCTGGAAAACCAGGAGTCTCCAGGCTGGGCTCTGGAAAACCAGGAGTCTCCAGGCTGGGCTGTGCCCCCCAGGTGAGGTGCCCTTGAAGGAGGGGAGGGAAGCAATGGAAAGTTCCACACTGACCCTGGAGAGGGAGGTTGGATGGGATCCTGCACAGTTCCATGAGTTCCTCACTCCCAGCAAAGTCTCAACCTCAGCTGGTGGGTGCTGCTTTCCCAGAGCAACCTCTGGGGCTCGTGTGCAGGGATGGGCCAGGGAGCCTCAGTGCAGAGAAGGACACAGCAGTGGGGGTGCCAGGGGGATGGGCTGGTCTCCACTGAACACATCCACTGTGCCCCAAGGGGTCCCTCCATCCCCCAGAGCTCTGTTGGTGCCTCTGCTCAAACAGCAGAAGACTCAGGGTACAAGGAGTGCCTGAAGTACAGGCTGGGCACCACCCCCCAAGCAGAATTTAGCCACAAAAGCTGAAACAGTTGAGCCCATATTTCTTTTTGAGGGCAGTCAGTGCTTGCCAGAGCAGCAAAGTTTGCAACAGACAACACAGGAATGGCAAAGCCTGCTCGAAAATCCACAAAATAACAGGATTTCTGAGAAGCCATAATTACCATAGGGGAGATGATAACAATCCACCTTTCCCTGCTGCTGTGTCCAGTCACTCATTCATTTCCCATTCCTGCCTGCAACTGAATAAAAATGGGTTCAGGTGCCTTTACCTTCCTGTGGGGGGAGAGAGGAGGAGGAGAGCTAATCAGATGTAAAGGATGTGAGAGGCTGGAATAGGGGAGAGATTTAGATAATTAAACCATGCAGAAAAATAGGCTTTAACAGGGTATTCTTCTGCTTTTCTGACGTCCACATGTAATAATTTCCGCTACAAAACAAGATCTGTTCTCTGCAGAGTGATGCTGACAAGGCATTACTGGGAGATAATGAGCCACCAGTTGTGCTCATCCAATCTATAAAAGGGAGAGCAGTCTTTTTAAAGAGAAAAAAGGGGTTTGTCTGGTTTTGGGGGGGTTTTAAAGCACGAGTCCTTGAGGATTTCAGCTCCCAAGGTCACATCTCCAAAGGGGAGCAGTGCCTGATGTGGTTTACTGGATTGCTGAAATACAGCAGGATGGAAAGAGACCCCACGCAAAAGAGAGACATTTCAGAAGTGTGATGACACTGCAGACAGAAAATGAAGGCTTTATCTATGCAAAACAACAACTCCATCACTTCCCCCAAATAACCTCTGGGGTCTGGGATGGCCAGCAGCCCTGCAGGCTGGTGAAGCTCCACAAAAACCTTGAATTTCAATGGACCTGCATTTCCTGACCACTGAAAAAACCCCACCAAATCCTGCCTCACATGAGGTTCAAGGTGTGTCCAGACTGTGCCACACCAGGTTGTCCCCCCACAGTCTCTTTGCTCCTTCCCACATCCCACCAGCTCCACAATCCCAGCGTGTGGCTCTCCCTACCCAGCTTCCCAAGGTCCCCCAGAACTCCCAGCCCTCATTCAAAGGGGACAGCCATGCCCAGATGCTCCCAGGGACACTCTGCCTTCACTCCTTTTAACATGAACACAAAGCCTGAGGTCCCCTGGAGGGGGTAGTGCATCTCTGAATAACACTTGGGCATTTATATGTGTGTGTTACCATTTCTTTCTCCCTTTTTTTCCACTGGAAAGGAGCGACAGGAGCTCTCTCTCCCATGAGTTATGCCAAGGCTGCAGCACAAGCCATGCAGGAACTGGGATCACAGGGCTGTCTGCAGCAGCAATAAGGAAAGGCTGCTGGATCAGCAGAGAAGCAGAGCACTGCACCCTTGGGCATGGGGTTTCAGCCCACAGCACCCAAAGGAGACCAGACATCACCTTCAAGCTGTCTGCTGGAGCTTCTGCTTCCCACTGCCCTTCTACTTGTGGGGAAACTGAGGCACAGGCAGAGGGAGCAACTTAGATTCATCCACAGGCTCCAGTTTAACAGGCATCTGTTTGCACTAGGGACAATGGCAGCATATGTGCATGATTAGTTTAGAGCCTTTTTAAGGGAACTGGAAAAACCTAACCCAGTTTAGGTGGTTAACCTGGGTTTAGGTAAACCATGTGGCAAAGCTGTGTCAGGGGAGTTTAGGCTGGATACCAGGAAAAGGTCCCTCCCCCAGAGGGTGCTGAGCACTGGAAAAGGCTCCCCAGGGAATGGTCCCAGCCCCAAGGCTGCCAGAGCTCCAGGAATGTTTGGGCAACACTCTCAGGCACAGGGTGGGATTGTTGGGGTGTCTGTGCAGGGTCAGCTGTTGGACTGGATGATCCTCATGAGTCCCTTCCAGCTCAGAATATTCTGTGATTCTGTGATCCCTAAATCCCCCTGCAGCCACAGCTCTCCCCTTGTTCCCTGGCACAGGTACTGCTGCATCACTTTTCTTCCCTAGAACCAGGACAAGTTTAAAAAACAAAACCTGCCAGGGAAACAGGGAATTGAGAGCTGAACCCTTCGCCAGGCAGCAGCATCTCTTAGCAGCATCTCTGCTTCACAGCTCCACTCCTCCTTCACATCCCAAACCCACAGGAGCACCCACGCAGGGCCAGCTGCTCGTGGGCTAAACACGCTGCCCCCACAGCTTCAGGAAAGGAAGAGCCACACACACCCCAGTGCTGGGCTGGGAAAAGTTGGGATAAGCACCTCAAAGGAGGTAAATCCAGGCCAGCCCTCCTGCAGATGAGCTGGCTCACACTGGGCTGCCCTGGGCCAGTGTCTGCAGTCCCACATGGGGATGGGCAGTGCTGCCAGCAAGGTAAAAATAAACAATCCAAAAACTGCAGAGTCATCTGCCATCTCCCCAGGAGGGGGATGCTGCCTCATCCAGGCTGGTGCTGCCTGCAGTCCTGGTCCTTCACACCCCCCAGCCAGAGGCCAGGTTTCCATGGAGAATTATCTCAGTGTGTGTTTAAAGAGCTGAGCCTGCACTGCTCCTCACGCCAGGGCACGAGGGCTGCAGAACCAAAGGCTTCCTGAAACAAACCTCCTTCCCTCACCCTGCTCATCCCAGGTCTGTGAGGCTCACACTGCCGTGGCTCAGCTGGGGACACGGGTGGCACTTTGGGTGCCAAAGGGTGCAGAGGGCCAGAAACACCATGAGGAGCCCCAGTGCTCCCACTGCTGCCCTGGCTCCTGGGACTGGAGACCACCAACCCCAGCCCGCTCCTGCTGCCTCAGCCTTGGCTCCCTGCCTGGCCTTAGGGAGCCAGGGATGAGAGCCCAGGCACAGGACTGCCCACAGGAAGGCAAAAAGGGACCATCCCACAGGGGAGATGTGGTCTGGCCAGCCTGGGCATGGTGACCTTCCCCAGCAGCACTGATCACTTCCACTCCCCCACCAGGCTGGGAGGTTCTGCTTTCCTCAGAGGACACACACACACAGCCTCCAACTTGAGGGGTACAAAAGATGGTGAGAGATGCAGCTCCTGGCTGGGGCTACATCCCCATGGCCTGAGGCCCCTGCCAGGCACCCTCCCACTTGTCACTGTCCCCAGAGCAGGAACACAGCCCTGCCAGCCCAGCCCGTGCACCCACATGAGTCACCGTCCTCATTCGCCACCACTCTGACCTTGACCATGGCCCTTGAAACTTCAGCTTCTTTCTCCACCCTTCCTCCATGGACTGTGAACACTTCCAGGCCACAGCTATCTTTAGCAAGCATCTGCACCGCATCCAGCCCAAAGAAATGTGATTTTTTCCTGAGGTTTCCAGGCGTTAACCACAGCAGGGACAATTCCCTCCCCTCCCCAAGATGTGTCAGCCCTCTCTGAGCAGCCCAAGACTCCATCCAGCCCCTCAGCTTGAGCCACACACAGCTTTTCATCTAACAAAAAAAACCACCCAAACCAGAGCACAGAAATGCTCTGCCATCCCACAGGGGGATCTGTGTGGATCTTCCTAGATAATCAAATTTAAACCACCACCAAACCAGACCTTTGATTAGCAGCCATGGAGCCCATTCATAGCGACAGCATGTCAGGTCAATGTTCACTCCCAAAATCAACTCTGTGCCTCAGGAAAGGGATTTTTTTAAATTTTTGTTTGATGGTCTGCATTTGAGGTCTAGTTAACAAACAGGGGACTTGGGTTGCCATCTGGCCAGCCCAAGAGCGTGCTGAAAAATAATACTAATAATCATCATATGGTGGTGCTTTAAAAGGCACTTTTACAACAGCCTGGGCGAGCTGACTGAAACCTAAGAGGGATCTTTGTGTGCCCTGAGGGCTCGGCCTTTGGGCACTCTGCCCCTCCAATCAGCCACCCTCAAAAAGGGTCAGAGTCCAAAATCTCTGCTGCTGTTTCACCCAGAGCCCCACTGGAACAGCCGTGGCTCTGCTCTGAAGCCTCACACAGGAATTCGCTTGTGCAAGTCGAGCTGGGCTGGTGCTTTATTAAATAAATAAATTGTACAACTTACAGGATTTTCCATGTCAACAAAACAGTAGCTGGTTGCTGGTATTGGGCAATGCCTGCGTGCCTCATCCCTGAGCAAGGATTGCCTGAGGGACACTACTGCTCCTCCAGGGACTGCTCAGCAGCCACCCAGGGCTCCCCGCACCAGAGCCAAAAATCCCTTCCTGCATTCACACACCCATTTCCCTGCAATGCATGAGAGGTTCTCCCACCCATCAGGCCAGATCCACCCCACCCCTGGTACCTGCCCCCAGCCATGCCAGCTGCAGACAGGCAGGAGCTGTGCCCAGCCCTGGTGCCCGCTCTGACACAACAGAAGCAGGGGGAGCACCTGCCCTGCTGCCCTTGTGTCCCACTGCATTTTCCCACACACACCACTACACCAGCCCTTCCCATGCCCCCAGCCCTGTAACACAGACAACTGACCCATTTTCCTCTTTTAAAACACCCAGAGGTCATCTCTGTCTGCAGCAAACCCCTCTGAGCCAGGAAGGGAAACAGAGTGATCTCTGTTAGCAGCATCCCCCCTCCCCAAACCTCCCTCCACATCTTGCCCTGTGCTGTCTCTTCTGAATGGCTGAGAATGAGCATCTCCCCCATCCCTCCAGGCTGTGAAATGGTCCCTGCTGTTTCTGGCTCCACACAGATGGCTCCAGCTCCACCTCATTCTCCTTCACAACTCAGAGCATCTCACCTGAAGCTCCCAAGGGCGTTCCTTGGCTCGCCCCATGCAGTGAGACATGGGGAGACACCAGACATGCCCATGCTTCACCCACTGCCCAGAAACTCAGAGCTGGGGTAAGAATGCTCCCCTCCAGTTAACCCAGTTGCTCCTGCAACACTTTCCCTCCTCTCCCAGTTCCCAAGAATAAGATTTGCCCCATCTGCCTTTCTGCCCAATTTGCCTTTCCAATAGATCTGACCACAATCACACTTTCAATTCTGTGGCAAACCCTGATGCTTCCAGGCACATCTTCCCATACCTAAAACAGTCACTAAAAAAAAAAAAAAGGTTAAAACTTCATACTTTCCACCCTCAAGAATCACCTCTTTTAGTAAGAAGGTCACTTTCCTCAACTGGAGAGCTACTTTTAAGATCTGAATTGTCAGAGCTTATGCAAGCAGAAAAATGCAGCATGGAAACAAAAAGGAAGGACATCAACAGAGGGTTTGGTCGTTTGGGAAAAGATAATGTATAAAATAATTACAGGCAGCATGTCCCTGCAGAGCATTCTGACTCTGACTCAGCCCCTGTCCTGGCAGGGAACTGCAGGTGCTCAACGCACGCTGAGCCCAGACCCAGCCCTAGAAGACAATAAGGCAGCAGGAGCCTGGGAAGGCTGGAAGCTGCTGCAGGGTGGTTGTTGAGGTCTCCTCCAAGGAGAGACTTTGAAACTTGCTGTCCCCATGAGCACAAGGTGGAGAGCCAGTGGGTCAGGCTGCTGCTGGGTGAGATCTTGCAGGAACAGAGATCCCCCAGCTCAGGCACTGTCTCTAATGGCTGACAGATCACTGCTTGGAAGATCACTGCGTGCCAGCTTTCACAAGGCAAGATGTGAGGGTGGGTGAGGTGAAATGAAGAGGAACACATTCATTATACAAGAGCTCCAAGCATCAGCTCTGGTGCCTGCAAACACCAGGCAAGGCAGGAGCTGACTCTGCTCTCGGGCCGCCGCTTCCACCCCAGTGCTCGGCGAGGGCAGAGCACAAAGCTTTGCCTGCCTCTGGCATAAACCCCATCCCTTTGGAAAAGAAACCCCTCCACAGCCCCCGTGCTCCACCCCAGCCTCTGCTCCCCTCCCAGCTCAGGAGTGAGGGCAGCCCTGCCCAACAGGGACTAAAGAGATGCACGAGGCATTAGGAGAGGTTCTGCTTCCATGCGACTCTGAAACACAAGTCAGCTCCCTTGGGGGCTGCCAGGGCTTTTGCCACAGCCACAGATATTTTTATAATTCAGCTCTTAAAAGAGGAAGAATAATCTTCATGAATTTTTATAAGACCAGCTTCCCTCCTGCTTATTTTTCTTCCTTTTAAACACCAGCACAGACGACAAGACCCGCTCTTGCCCAAAACCCAAACCACACCAAATCCCAACACCTTGTGTGCAGAGCCCGTGGGTTACTCACTGGTCACACTGCTCGCTGGTGGCTCCAGCAGGGCTGCAGCTGCAGGGCTGGCACTGCTGCCCACCCTGCTGGGGGAAGAAGCCGTGGGCACAGCTGTGGCAGCGTGGCCCTGTGTAGCCAGCCAGGCAGTGGCACTGCCCCGTCGTGAGGTTGCATCCGGCGCTGCCCACCGAGCTGCAGTTGCACAGGTCTCCTGCAAGGAAAGAGAAATAGAGGCATGGAACCACAGAGCTGGAGAATGGTTTGGGTTGGAAGGGGCCTTAAAGCCCATCTCATTCCAAACTCCCTGTCGTGGGCTGGGACAGCTTCCAGGCTGCTCCAAGCCCTGTCCCACCTGGCCTTGGGATACTTCCAGGGATGTGGCAACCACAGCTTCTCTGGGCACCCCTCCCTCTGCATACCCCCATCATCATTTAAGAATGATTTTCACTTTAAAATGTTGAGATGATGGACAAAAACCACACTGGGAGCAGCCTGGGGTTTGAAACACCACAGCTCATGCTTGAAATCTCTCCAATGAAGAGCTACAAGATTATGGGCACAACTACCTAAAATACATCCTGATGTAGCTGTACACAATATCCTTATGTATATACACACACCTACCCGCCCTGACTCCAGGAGCTGACAGGCAATAAGTGTGTAATATCAGGATAAAAACAGCAACAGGTTGCAAAGTCATTAATTCCAAGAGCCTCCACTCCACACCACTGAACAGCCCTGACACCACAGAACATACACTGACAGGACAAACTGGCAGCAGCATCTCCCACTCCTGAAGAAGGAATACAGAATCCCCTGAAAATCTGCCCCCAGGGGAGCACCAAGTGCATGAAAACTGATACTTCAAAAGCTGTGGTAGAGCTGGAGGCAGGACAGAGACCTCCACCACCTAAACCAGACCACCCTCAGTCCTGTGGTGAGAGGGGATGGCTCTGGGGACCCAAACATTGTCTTTGGGGACACTGCATTTCCAGGGGTGCTGGAAAGCATGCACTGAACAGCTGCTATTTTAGGAGAGAAGCAAATCTTTTGATCAAGTGATGAATTCCCAATCCCCCCACACATTATTTCTTGTAATACTTTAAAGCCCCAAAAGCACTGAAGAGAACAACTTCTCCCTGGCAATTTGTTTCTGCCAAGAGCTTTATCTCTGTTCTTTCATTGCAAAATATTTAGAGCCTTAATAATTTAAAGTCTTCTTCTGCCAAGACTGAATTATAAACAAGGATTATTTGCAGAAATAGTGCATAAAGCATCAGGGCCTTTACACAACTGCTGGTGTTTGCTATTGCCTGAGAAGAGCCAGCATTCAGGGCGCTTTAGGGAGAGGGGAGAGGCCAGGTCCCCATCCCAAGAAAACTTCACTTAAAGCTCTTTTCCTTGTTCTTATAACACACAAAGAAATGTGAGTTATTTAGCTTTATTACTCCACCATAGCATCCCCACAGAAGCCATGTTGTGCCTATACACCTGTGAAATTGCACCTAAATTTTCTTCAATCCAAACGACACAATAGGACAAACACCTCAAGATCCACAATTATCCACTTCAACAGCCACTTCACATAATGAACTGAATTCCCAGCTCAATTATCCAAGCAGAACCACATTGATTTGGGCACTTGGGCTTCTCCCTGCCACCAGAGCAGAAGCCACAAAAACTCGTTGAGCAAAAGCGCTCTGAGTCTGTCAAACACGCATCAAAACAAATTTCCCTTTCAGAGCTCAACATGTGGCACCATTGGACCTGCCTTGATCAAGGAAAGAAAATGAGCATTGTGTCTGTTCTAATGGCATGGGAGGCACTGACAGGGCAGGTCCCACACAGGGGGATGAACTGCTCCATGTGGAGAGCACCCCTGTGCTCCAGGAGCACCAAAGCCAGAGCCACCACCTGAGACCATCCTGACACTCCAGATCCAGGCTGGATGGAGAGGGCAGGAGTGGGGCAGTGCTTCAGGATGGTCCCCATCAGCACCATGGAGTTCTGCTCCAACACTTATGCTCCAACAGGATGGCAGCACTTTGAACTTGAACCTGACTTTGTAGCAGCCACTGCTTTCCATCCAACGCTCCAGCCCATCAAAACTGCCCCAAATCAGGTCAGGCTCTGCCTGAGCTGCCAAATTCAACAGCAGCACAGCCACCACTGCAACATCAGTGCCCCAGGAGAGTGAGAAATGCTGCAATAGTCCAAAATAACACTGGCAGAACACTTTTTGCTTGGGAAGCTGGTGGAACCTGGTTCTGCTAGTGATGGGGACAGCAGTTGAGCCTGTCTGCTGTGAAATCACCCCAAGTGTGTGCTAAGGCACAACTCAACAGATCCAGAAGTTGTGTCCCAAAAGGGCCAATTCCTTGAAGACCCCACCTCCCCCAACCACCCCAGAGACCTTTGGGAAGGGATGATGGTCCCAGGTAGGGGAGCAGCATCCCACATGGTCCCTGCCCATCCCAAATGCATCCAGCCCTGCTCACACAAGGATGCAGCCCCAAAACACTCTGGAGCTGTGTGTGGTGGGACAGTGGAGGAGATTCAGACAGCAGCACTGAAATCTGAACTCCATCAAGGTCAAGGGCTACACAAGGATGCACCAGGCTATGAAAACCTGAGGCCTAATTTAAAGGACACTTTGTTGTCCCCACAGCAGCCGGGTGGCAGAAGATGAGAACTGTCCTGAGCCAGAACAGGAACTGATAACAAACATCTGCCCTGGGCTCTGGGAGCACAGCAAAGAGGATGAGCACTACAGAGGAAAATCAGGGAACACTGTCCTGGCTTCTGCCCAGAGCCTGGGTTTTAGGAGCCTTTATGCAGTTTTCTCAGGCTGGTGTTTTGCTTTTGAAGATAACCTTCAAAAACACCTCACTGAGAGCTTCTGTGAAGGGAAAGGAGTGAAGAGGGTGGATAAACCCCAGGATGTCTCACTGCAGACTGCAAAGTCATGGCTGGAGGGTTGTGTTGAGGTTAGGACAACACCATCAGCAAGGGAGCCAAGGGCAAAGACCTCTCAGAGATGAGGCACTGGTCCAAGCTCTGACTCTTCTCAGTTTGCTATCCTGACTCATCCTTGCTCTGCCTCAGTTTCCCCATCTCAGGGTGTTCCCCTGCCCCCCAGGGCCTCCCAGCCCTGCTCGTCTCTGCCTGTTCCCCATTGCTAAACCATCAAGGTTCCCTTCCTTCCCCACCAAGCACCACACTACAGCTCAAAGCACTTGGTTATCACAGATAAAACCCACCACCTTTGCTCGTGAAGGGACTGACAGGCTTGAATTAATTAACAGCATAAGGATGTTTTGAGGTCTAAGAATAGAGGCACCATAAAAATGTGTGCCACTGCCATGTTACCCTTCAAACAAAAAAAGCAAACACCTCTCCATTCAGGAGCAATATTTCACCTTCACTGGTTGTTGCTTGGGGGAAGGTGGAGTGGAAGGAAAGGTTCCTCATTTGGGAAGCAAGGGGCACGCTGCTGTGTGGAGACAGATTTAATATCCTATTTCAGTTGGCCCCAACCTAAAATCAATGAATTTTTAGTATGCAAAAGCCCTAAGTTACCAATAAACTGGAGAATGGATGTTTTATGTTGGACTGGATCCACACCATGGCTGTAAATAGCACTGACACAACCAAGAACCTCCAGGTCTGAGGGTGCCCTGTGACCCTCAGTGTGGCCACCTCAAGCTCCATGCCAGCTCCCCCATCCACCCCTAATAAAGACCTCAGCCTCCAAATCCCATCCCAATGCAAACCCCAACTCTGCAAATCCCAGCAACATCCCGGCCTGTGCCAGATCCATCAAGACCCCACATCCCTTCATCTCCCATTCCTTCCTAGTACTTAAACAGGGCTTGTTCTGATGAAAAAATCCTTCCTCAAATTATTGCTTTCACATCCTTTCAGCTTTGCAGTGTTTTAAGTTTTCACACATTTTATAAGCGTGATTCTTCCTCCCTTCCAAGCCACTTAATGAATGAATAATTTAGAAAACAGGTGAAATATTTACAAAGGGTAAAGCAGCCAACACTGTGAAAGGCACGAAGGTCTCTGTGAAACCACATTAGCTGGGGACATCCTGAACCAGTGCAGATCCTGAATGAACTCACCTGCTCCCTGGGAGCCAGCCTGGAAAACCCAAGGTGCACATTTTTGATTATAAGAACATGCAGCTGTGAGAGGCCCACAGATGCTATTTATTGTCCTGCTGCAAAAGCATCCCCAAGGAGACAGACATTTTCTGTTCTCCAGAACAGATGAAGGGAAAAAAACCAAAATAATTTCTAACCTGGAGGTACTGTTGGGTTTTTGGAAGCCAGAGGTGCAGCCCCAGTTTGGCACCTGCAGCTCTGAAGCCAACACAGCCCGCTAAGAACCTCACCTCCCAGGCATCCCACCCCTAGAAAGGCTGTTTTTATATGAATTCAGCAGTTTTCCCTCTTCCCCAGACTTCATTTCCAAATTCAAGCCCTACGTTCTCTCCCATTTCCCCTTCTCAATCCCTCTGCAGGCACCACTCCTGACAAGACAGGAATAAAGGGATCAGGCAGCAGGTTTAAAAATCTATCCAAAGTCATTTCCTTTCCCCCTGTAATTAAATTGTGGAACTCATTCTCAGGGGATGTTCTGGCTGCCCGAAATACCTATGGCTTCAAAGCAGGACTGGAAAAGCTCACAGAGGACAGGTCCACTGGTGGCTGTTAAACACAGGGATCTGGAGGAAGCATCCTGATGGGAAAGGCCCTGGAACTCTGTCCAGAAAGTCAGGATCATGCCCTGTCCTCCTGGCATCTTCTTCTGGCCTTTCTTGGCTGGGTGAAGCTTTGCTCTGAGCCAGCCTGGCAGTTCTATTTTCTCCTTGTTTGCATTGCTCAGGGATGGCAGCAGCTCCAGTTCTTCCCCCAAACACACCAATCCCCCTTAAAGAGTTAGCCACTGCTCTTTGCACTGGGAATTTCTCCTCATTACAGCCAAAGGCACAGCTGTGCTGCCCCACTGCTCTGTCTCCCCTTGCCTCTCAACAGGCTCTTTCCCTTCCCCCTGAGAAGACATTTCATCCCCTCAGTACAATGCACTGATGTGCCAAACCTGCCCCTCCATGGCATGAGGGTCAGGACAGTGCTGTTCCAGCACGGGATGGTGACAGTAGGCATGAGCCAGCTGTCAAAAGGGAAGATTCCATCCTACCCAGCCCTTGTAAAACAATTCCCTGAGCTCCAGCCCATCTCTTCCACATCTCTGATGCACCATGTCAGTGTGGTCCAGTCTAGCCTTGGACTGCAATTTGGGTTCAGCTCCATCACTCCTCACCTGGATGCAGCTCTACTGATGCTCTGAGTGCAGAGGCTGTTATCCCAGTGCAGGGATGCTTTGGCCTCCAACCTTCCCCCACGGCTGCAGCAGATCTGAGAGGGCACAGCCTGGCTGAGCTCTCCCCCAGGGAGCTGGGGAACATCTGCCATGGGCTAAGAGCTCCTGCAAGAACAGGCCAGAGAGGAGCTGATGCACTGTTCCTTCCCAAGGAGAGGAGTTCTGCCAAGTCCCAGGACTCATTCCCATCCAGACAGCACTCAGCACAAAATAAGAGTCAACTCTTGCATCATGAAGGTGCACTGAAGTGCTCAGACCTGTAATTTACTCTCCCTCGAGGCTACAATGCAAAGCCAAAGTGGCAGGAAGAGTATCTCTGCCTATCCCCCCAAACATTGATGTACCTATAGGAGGGTCTTCTGTTATTTTGCATTCACTTTATTATTGAGTTTACACTTTATTACACCACATTCTGGGCACTCACAGCCTCCATCAAGCTCCAGGCGCTGCAGAGTCAGGTGCTGATGGTGAAGAGAACTTCATTCACATGAATGCTGTTAAGAGTGTTAGAGTCACTTGTGTTGTTCCATAAAAGGCTTTTACAGGTCAACAAGGGGGAAAAGACAACAATTTCTCAATTCATGTACATCACTTGTAATGTCAGTAGGAGATTAAACACATCTGTTGAGGAATATTGTATCAGATTAAATCTCTCCCTTATCACTTGGAAAGCAGCACAAAGCCAAGGTCCCAAGTTTGGGTCACCAACAGCTGCACAAGCACTTTTTATCAGCCTGAAGCAGACTGGTTTGGGGCTTCAGCCAAACTCCAGCTCAGCCTCAACTGTGTCAGCCCCCTGCCTTTCCAAAGGGATGGAGATCACTCCCCACCAGAGCTCACAGCCCTCCTGCCCCCCAGCCACGACCCTGAGACCCTCCCCAAAGGCAGAGGCTGCTCACTGCCTGGGACTGCTTATTTCTGTTCCTTCCCTGCACCTGCAATGCAACCTGCAGGCGTGTGGTTTCTAAGCAGTTCCTGAAAGCTCCTCCACACAGAACAATTTTGTTGCTTTTTCCTCCTTTTTGATGCTAAACAAGTCAGCAACCAGCGCAGAGAGCTTTGAACCTGCTCGTTCCCCAGCAAACCTGCACCAAAAGTCAGACTCAAAAGTGTAAAGCTGTCTTAGGAAACTAAAGGATAAAGGCCTGTAAACATCAGGGGAAAAAAAGAAAAATATGGATTCTGATTAACTCAGTGTTCCTCCTGCATGGGGAGATCCCCAGCTCACAGCTCTGCCAGGGCACAACACCTGAGGAGCTGCCATGGATGGGACAAGGAGATGTCAGGAGAAGCAGGAGGGGTCCTGGAGCCATTAAGATCCAGGTAATAGGGCAGAAAAGCTGTGCAGGGGGGATTGCACAGCTGCAGCTGAGGAATTATTCATTCCTATAGAACAATAAGTTTCCACAGGCAGACAAACCCTCCAGGGTCTCTTACAAAGCAGACTGTGCACAAAAAGGAATGTGGCCCTAAAATGTTTATGATACAAGAAACTACAGTAACTTCAAACAGACCAAATACATACTTGAGGATTAAAACCTCCACAGTTAAAAAAAAATGAATCCAAGCCTTTTAATTAATTTAAAAATAGTTTTGTTGGTGTTCTACTTTAGCTGATTAAATTTTCCCCACTAATATTTCCACAAACGTCTGCAACCATATAAATATTCCATGTTTCTGTTTGAAAATCTGTATTTTTTACCACCCAGTGTGTGACACAGCCAGCCCAACTCCGGGTTTAGAGATAAACAGGGTGAAAGCCAACTTTGGCAAACACCTCCCCAGCAGCACACAGAGCCCTGGCAGCTCATTCCCTCCTGACAGATACACTTGCGTGGCACCTCTCAGGAAACTGAATTGTTTTGTCAGCAAAATGCTTTTGCTGGAAGATCAAGACACCTCACACGGGATGGAGCTGGGAATTTATGAGCAGATTCCAGTTTTAGTCTCTATTGACCATGGCCCAGCAGAGAAAGGGATTATGAAGAGCTGCATGAATAATATGAACTATAATCATCTGCTGAAGGCTCTGCGTGCTCTGATTCCTGCAAAAAGTAATTAAACTCACCAACTTTGCTCGGTGCTTTGGGGAGTTGCAACTAATGAATGAACACGTTAATTTATGGGAGATTTAAGGCTCTTCAGAGAAAACCCTGAGCAGGAACTGTCCTTCCAAGTGTTTGTGTTTGGGCTGTAAAGTTGTGCTGCGTGAATAACCAGCAAGAAAACAGGGATGAGCTGGGGGATGAGCTCGGGTAACACCCCTTGATCACATCCTACCCTTCCCAGCAGGGCCCCCAGAGACTCCTCTGGGCAAGGGAGAACAGGGTCAAACCTTTGGTTTGAGTAACAGCTGGGTTTGCTGCTCATGCTCACTGCTGAGAAGCAAAACTTTCTGTTCCTGCTGCTGCTGGCAGATCCCAGGCAGGGGCAGGTGCAGCAGCACAGCCCAGCCTTCCCAGCCACCCCCCACTCCCAGGGATGCAGCAGAGCAGGGACTTTGTCCAGCCTGCAAGGGATGGATCTGCCCGGAGACAGGAGCTGCCTCCTGCCTGCACATTTGTCTGACACAATTAGGCTACTCCAAGCCAAAGCCATTGCTGCAAGGCATGCAGCCTTCCAGAGCCTTCTCCCCTCCAGACCTTGCCTGCAGGTACAACAGATCCTCCTCTCCCAAGTCACTGCAATCAGCTCCTGATGCTCCCAGTGTCAGCTTCAGCTTTGGCAGGAATGGATGTGTCCTCCAAGCTCCTCCTTCCAGAGCCAGCCTGGGGCTGAGCACCCACGGAATACCCAACCCAAGAGCTCCACGGGTGCTGCTGAGCAGGGTTTGTCATCCCCAGCCATGGCTCACACTGCCTGGGAGAAGAAAAGGGAATGGCCAAGTCCAGGCTGCTGGAAAGCCATTTTTTGCTGGGTACAGAAGTCACAGAGTAGGTGGAAACACATCTGCTTCAGTGCCATCAGCTGCTGAAGGGAGGGGAGTGGTGAGGACGGTGACAGCCTCCCTCCCCCATGCAGGTACATCATGTACAAGCTGCAGGGCTGGGGTCTCTTGGGAGGTTTCCCAGGGAGGTGGCAAACACACACACACGGCTGATCTCACTGCAAAATGCAGCACTTTCTGTGTTCTGAAGTCATGATTCCATTTCTTGACACCAGGTGTAGCCATGGTGTAACCAGGTCCTCACTGGTGGATGGAGGGAGCTGCAGCTTTGCCTCACTGCCCCTGGGCAGAGCTACCAAAGCTCAGCCCAGCCTGGGATCAATGTGGTCAGAAGTTATCCTTCCTTTCTCCCTCATTTACAGCACTCTTACACTGGAAGGGAAGCCAGAACAAAAGCAAGGAGATGCCAACAGCAACAGCACAACCCATAATTCAGTATAAAAATGCTTGGAAGTGCATCCTCCCCAAGCAGAGGAGTGTTCTGCATCTCCTGGAAGCAGGAGCTGCTCCTGGATGGCTGCCACAGCCCCCACCCTGCCCTGGGGCACACACACCCTCTGGGGATGGTCTTCACCTTTAGGGGCAGCACAAGCATCAGGCCCAGGTTTCTCTCCAAGCATGCAGGAGTGATTTTTGAATGCTCTAATCATTCCCCAGGCCGAGAGATGCACTCAAAGGGAGACTCTGGACACCCACAAGAGGTAGAAGATGGACCAAGGAGGGGGTCACACTGCTGTGAGATGAAATGCTCCCCACACCAGGAAGGGGCCCATTGTTCATGGCTTGGCACACAGGCAGCAAGAGGCATTTTTAAACTTTTTTTACTTTTTAATGAGAAAGAGAAGGAAGACTTGCTTTGGAGAGTTTCAGGCCATTTTATGTCTAAGCCTGTGGTGAAAATCTGGAATGAAAACTTTCATCAGTAACTCCAGCAGGTGCCCAGGGCAGTTCCTTTCAAGATTCAGCTCCTCCAGCCAAGCAGCAAAGGGACAGACCCGTTAACAAAGGCACCTTTTATCCACAGTGTTAATAAACACTAACTGAAAGTGTTAATAAAAAGAAGCTTCCCAGAGCCTGAGCTATGACCCCAGTTTCTCTCAGCTCTTTGCATTTTCAAGCTTAGAGATGAAGCAAAGCCCCAACGAATCCCAGGATTCATTCCCAATACACATCCCTAATTCTCCTCTACTCTAAACAAACATATTTAAATGTAGACTTTTATTCATCACAAACAGCAAACTATCTTTGTTCCTCTCTCCCTCACTTTAAAGGCCATGCAGAGAAAGGGAGACAAGAGAAGAAAACTCTTTGACAGCCTGCAGCCAGCAAGCCCTGCTCCTCTCACTGCTCCCGAGCTTGGTTCCAAGTTTAATAAAGGTGTTTTGTCTCCTTGCTTAATGAGTGGAATTACCATAGCAGAAAGCCCAGCGGGGGAAAGGGATAGCACAGAGCATGAGTAATCACAACTGGTTTGGGGCAGGTTTTGCCATTTGGGTCCTGTTTCAAGGTTATGATGACATAGTGCTACAGGCTGGTTTGGAGTTACCAGAACTCCTGCCAGACAAGGAGTTGTAAGTTACAACGTGCTGCAAGCAGGGAGAGCTGCTGGGACAGAGCAAGGAAAATGTCATCTGAGCTGGGAAGAGAAGTTTCCTGTTCCTTACATTTTACTCCCTTATTTTATAATGCAGCCTTGCACTTGCCCTGCTATACTTTGCACAGTGATGCCTTTAACTCCAGCTCACAGGGAGTGACTTAAATTCCCACATTCAGAACTTGTTTCACACCTTTGTTCTCACCCAGCACCTGCCAAACTGGGTCGTAGATACTGCAGCCAGACAAAATTTGCTGGCAAATCCATAGAGGAGAAGCCAAGCTTTCAAAGAGGGAACTGATATGGGTCAGGACACGTCATGGAAAAAGACACCTGGATGGAGAAAGTCATCACTTATCACTGGAAACAGGGGACTGCAGCAGATCCAGTATCATCTGCTGAGGGGAGCAGCCAGCATGGTGCAGCTCATCTGTCCTCCAAAACTTCCTCCAGCAACTGCAGCCATGGCAAGAATTTAAAGAGCATAAATCCCCCCCTGCACAGAGAGCAGGGCAGCGCCCACCTGCAGGGCTTTGAGGGCAGCTGCCAGCCCCTGCCTCCCCCTCACCTCTGCTTGGAGCCCCAAGCCCTGCAGCACATGCATGACTCCACTCCGGGCTGAACATCAGCTTTTCTTTCCCCTCTCCTTGGTCACTGAGGATGGACACTGCAGCTGTCCCAGCTCCTGCCTCAGCCACAAGGTATTTATTACCTGTATTTATTTCCAGCAATAGGTCTCCTACCAAAGGGAAATGTTTCCATTAAACAGCACAAGTTCAGAAACCACAAACAAACAGTAACTTAAAGCCTAAGCCAATTCTCTGAAACCTCCACAATAAATGCCAGGTCATTCAGAGAAGTACAACAGATAACAGCCCTATCCCACAGAACACCCAAATCCTCTGTAAATAGGCAAAAGCCTTAAAAGTGTGATGGGAAGGATGCAGGCAGCCAGGCACAAGGGTTTCAGGCTCCCTGTGCAGCACTGCCCACCTCACCCACAGCTCAGGCACTGAGCTGAGACCGAGTCTGAGCCAAGATGCTGAAAGCAAAGTAGTGATTTGCAGAGCTAGAGCTGAGCCCTCCAGCATCACCAAGGGGGAATTACCCTCAGCAGCAGCAGCACACTCACTCTGGGGCTGGCAAAACCAAGCCTGATCCCAAGCCAAAGAAATGCTCAAAACCACAGAGCTTCCTCTGCAGCCAATGGGTCAGCTAGGAGAGGTTTGTTGACATTTCTATCTTGACCATTTCCTCATTTTTGAGGGCTTCATAATGACTGTTTTGGCATTGCATGAGGAGGAGCAGTGCCTCCTCTTCCACCAGTTCTGCTCTCAGAAAGAAACAAGGTGAAAGGAGGATCTGAGTCCCACCTGCAAAGAGACATCCAAAATCCTGCCAAACCAGGGAGCTGCCAGTGCCTGACACAGCCCTGAGACTCTACTTTGAGAGGGCCAACACTGCACCCACTGAAAATATAAATGGAATTACAGATATACAGGTGGGAGAGATGCCAGCTCTGAAGCAAAGCTCATGTACATCCTGAGAGTGGACACAGGGGATCCTCTCGGAGGGACCACAAAACCACAGGTGGTGAAGCAGAGAGGAGAACATAAATCCTACAGTCCCTGAACTTGAACTCACCATCCACACACTCCTGGAAAGCTTTTAAGGGGTCTGTAAACCAAAAACCTCCTGACACCAAACTGAGGTGCTGGGGGGAAGGCTCTCTCCTGTCATTCCATCCATCCCAAACAGCTTGCTGCCTTCCACAGGGAAGTCAGTACCACCCCTGCAACTGACTGTCCCTCCAGAGACTGGTCCATTTGTTGTTTATCTTTCATTTTAAATGGATTAGACATGTACAAAAGCCTCCCTTGAAAAGGAACAACCAAGATGTGAAAAGGATGGGAAGATCCAACTGCCAGGTGTCAGCACTAATCCCCATCAAAGGGCACGCTGTCAACAACTCACTGTAAACTTCCAGGAGGAAGAAAATGCTCAGAATAAAACAGTTAAGACCAGATAAATGTTTCTCATTCATTATCTGGAGTCAAACTTGGATTTCTCAACAACACAGCCAAGACAAAGCAAGCACATCAATAAGAGAACATCTTTTCCAGGGAGCTCTGTGCCAGGAGTGCAGCCTGCCCTTGAAGGCAGCAAGGCTGGAGGCAGGTCAAGGCTCTGTTTGCCTCTCTCCAATAACAGGTATTTAGTTTTCTACGTCACTTTGCTTTATCATAGCCTGAAACCTGGCCCAGCACCCAGCTCCACCTCCCCATCTGCTCCCTGTGCCAGCTGGCTCCGTGGCCCAGGGGATGCTGAGCCAGCCATGGCGATGCCACACACCCCAACAGCTCCCCAGACCCAAACTGGGCACCCCCAGCCCTGTCTGGGAACTCTCCTCCTTGTGAACATCCAATGTCACACTGAGATCTGCCCTGCTGGAAAACCCCACAGGGCAGATCTCAACGTGACATGGATGTTCACAGGGAGAGCAGTGCTGGGAGCACCCATGTCCAAGTCAGATGGAGAGCTGGAAAACATGGCAAATTCCCCCCCAGATCCTTCCTCAAGTATTGGGACTAGGAAAAAACCCACTGGCCGTGGCAGGGAAGGGCAGAGCACAAAGCTGGGGAGGCTCCAGTAAAGGCATCACCTGTGCTGGCAGCAAGTGAGCAAACAGGCAGCCCAACAGGTCAGTGTGCTCCACTGCAACTCCAAGCACCTTCCAGCTCGGACAAACCACTGGAGCCCCTCCTCCTTGGGCTCTCCTGGGGTTCCTGCTGCACCCAGCCCAGCTCCCCCCAGGCCAGGCTGCAGCTTGGGGTGGGAAGGGGTGCATGGCAACACCTGCTCCCACCCCAGCTGGGCATTGTGCAAGCTCCCTGTCCCTTCCCCAGCCAGGAATGCTCCAAACCCGTGGCAGGGTGAAGGTGTGGGTGCCTCTGCCCCATTATTCACCCATCCACCATCGAGATGTGTTTTGGGGAGGCAGCTGGGTTTGTAGGGAAAAAATCCCCAAATCCTGCCTGCTCCCTCAGAGCCCCACATAGTGCATTCATCCTGGCTTTCCCCCACATAACTGCTCAAATGAACATGTCTCTTTTGGGGCAGAGAAAGAACACCCTAAAACCCAGTCTATCATGTTTGCTTTGGGATAAAAGACAAGACCTTCAGCTAGCAGGAAAAAAAAATATATATAATATATACATATACCTATACATTTTTTTAAATACAGGAAATGAAAATGGAATCATTGAAGTTTTCATAGCCCAAGGAGCTTTGAAAAATTTGGAGGGAATGAACAGAACATCAAGTTTCAACTGTTTTCAACGGAAAAGCCCATTAAAGGAGAGGGATCTTTTGCAGAAAGATAGATGTTTTGCTGATTTTAACATAAAGGACTGTTCAGAGGAGGGGAAGAAAAGCTTTTATTTGAAGGTTTTGAGCATTGCTTTTGCACCTTTACAGCACTGCTCATGAAAGCATCCTCACAAACCTGTTATTGCTGGAACACAGCGTGCCCAGGGAGAAGGAAGATGTGACCACGTGCAGGGTGAGGGCAGGGCTTTGGAGACAACCCTTGCCCATGCCATGAAAATGAGCAATTATTACAAAAGAAAGGAGAAAAAAAATATAGGTTAAAAAAATCATTAACTTCCTTCCCTTCCACTAGGCCCCTGGGAAGGGGAAATGCTGATCCTCCAGCTCACAGATGGTTCTCCTGGAACAAGCTCCTGCTTTCCACCCCCTGAGCCACATCTAGTGCTGGGGGTGGGTTTTGGAGGAGGCATGAAGGACAGCAGCCTCCCTCGTGCACGTCAGCAGCACTGCACATGCCATGGGGTGCAGTGGGTATTTCCTGGGATGAAACATCAGCTTTGCCCACAGATCCTTCCCCAGCCATGACCACATCTCACACTGCAGGAGAGGAAGCTGTGGGTTGAGCACACACATCCCTGGCAATTAAAGTCATCTTCTTAATATCAACCAGTCCCAGCCATCCTGTGACAGGGCACAGAAAATATTAATTACATTCCTGCCATTTTACACTGGTTTTGTTCTCATTCAGGTGTTGCTGGACCCGAGTCCCATTTGGTGGCAGTCACAGTCTCAGCAACTGCACAGAAGGCTTGACACCTAAAAGGTTGTTTTTCCACCTTGTATCTTCTCAAAATTTCCCACAACTGTGCACACAGGGATGAGTTTAGAGTAATGTCACCAACAAAGTGCTCAAATTAATAGCAATAAAGTGTAAGTGCTCCATGTGGCAGGCAGAGCCCTGCTGGGGAAAACGACCTGTGAAAGCTGAAAAGGCAGCCCACGATGAGACCACTGGGAGAAAAAAAAAAGGCAACAAAACAAACAGTCCATTTCAATCTCCTTTTCATAAAGAGCCAAAATGAACCCAGGAACACATCAGAGAATAATCATTTAGCACAGATCAAACAGGAGAACTGGCATATTAAAAATACACGCAGCATTAATCAGCTACACAGAGTTATGTGCTATCATTTCCATAAATAATACAGGATCAAAGCAGCCCAAGCTGCACTATCAGTTAATATAGTCAGCCAGTCAGTCAAAATAGAGTAAAGCTGCCTGAAAACTGTGGCTGTATAATTTGCCAGGAATAAAGCAGATTCATCTGAGAAGTGGCATGACCAGTTAAACGGGTAAAGGTTACCAGCAGCCTCGTCATCAGAGGGAGGTGATGCCACAAAGGAGGAAAAAAAAAAAAGAATGAAAGGTTAATGCAGCCTCAACAATTTTTTTAAAAAACACCCAAACACTTGGGAAATACCAATGTATCTTGTCTAGAGGTAACCCCAAGAAGGGCCAAGGTGTGGGGGACAGGTGGGAGGACTGACCCTGCTGGGAGCATCCCCAGTGGCTGGAGCAGGGGTGAGCCATGGGGTGCAGCCCACCAGGGCCCCTTCTCCAGGGCTGGGGCAGTGCCAAGGGGCTCCCCCTGCCCAGGAAAAAAAAACCCTGCTGCAGAAACCATCCTGCCTGCTCAGGGTGAAGGCTCAGCACCAAGAGCCTTTAAACACCCACCCACCCATGCATAGAAAATGCCTGTGTCATTAGGCCTTTTGCTGAAAGGCTGCAGAGCCATTTAGCTGCCTGATTTTTAAAACAGGCATGTGGAGCATAGCTATAAATAGCAGGGATGCTTGCCTCGTCATGCTTCTGGGGGCTTATTTATAAGAACAAGGGGCAACTGAATTAAAAATGGTTCAAAAGAAAGAAGTGTCTTGGCTTCTCTGCTTGAAAGCCAAGTTGCCAGAAGAAAAAAACCTTCAAGGTTTTTGCCTTTTTCTTTTTCCAGGCAAAACGCAAACGCCCATTGATCATGCTCATGAATCGGTTACATTTACAAGGCAAATTTAATTCATACAGCAGGTGTTCCAAAACAGTAAAAAAAAGAAAAATCCTCCTTTAAGCAGCACAAGACCAAGCTAAGGCTTTGCATTAGTTCATGCAGCTCCAGGGAAGCTCCTCATTCACTGAAATAGGACCTGTGTGTGTGAATGAGGAGCAGAGACCTCCAAAATCTCTTCCAGAGTCGGGGCAGGGGGGAAAGCCCTGAAGGGCTGGGGCAGAGCTGCTGCCAAATCCGGGGACTGGCAGCCTGCATGGCACTCCGACCCTGCTGCACCTTGGGTGACACAGGGGAGAGGAATTTTGCATGGGAGATCCAGATGAGCAGCAGGCAGAGGAGGAATTCAGCCTCCAACAAAAGAGCAGCTTTGGGCAGCTCCATCGGTCGGCAGGCAATTGCAGCCCTGGCAGTGTTGGGAGGGTCTATTCTTCACAGGCAGCTAGGAGAAATCCCGGGAAACCAGGCGGATGGAGCAGCCCCCTCCCTGCTCCCTGCCTTCATTAAATCGCTGGAGAAAACAAGAGCAGACAGGCAAGCTGCTGCCAGGACAGCAGGCAGCTGGGATGCAGGGGCTGGACCGTGTTCCCTGCATCCCTCCATGCAGGGATGGGAGCTGGGGGGAGTGAGTGACCCCGGCAGGAGAGGGGACAGCCTGCCCTGCTCCTCCAGGAGTGGCAGCTGCAGGAGCCAGCACCAGCAGCATCGGGAAGTTTCCTATTGAATAGGGGGGAAAATGTTCTGCCAGACAAATGAGGTTCAATTATTCCAAGTCTAGAATGTCTTGTTGGAAATGCTTCCAGACTGACAAGCTTTAATCCAATAAAAGACCCTTCCAGACAAGCCCTGCTGTGATTTTGGGAGCATTTCCCCCTGGCAGGGACCCAGCAGCCCCCAGCCCCTCACTGGGGATGGATTTAGCCCCAGGCACAACAATCTTACAGGGCAGCCTCAAGGCACAGGACACTCACTGAGCTCACTGGAACCTTGAGCAGAAGCAAAGCAAGAACAACCATTCCATTTCAGTCTGATACAACCCAAAAGTCAAAATAACTTTTTAAAAAAGCAAATAATTTCCTGTGAACCAGAAATCTGGGTTTTTGCCAGTTTAATGAGACTGAACTGCAAGTGGTTCTGTTCTCCTGGGGTGCTGGAGACACACGACTCCCCAAGGCAGGGCAGATGGCTGCAATCTAGCCTTTAGCTCATAAAATATATTAATATCCCCAACCAATTACAAAGTGCCAGACTCTGCCCCTCTGGGCCCACTCCCACCCAGCAATGCCTCGCTGCACAAGGCAGCCCTGTTGAGCTCAGACACACAGCACCTGCCAGGGCAACACAGCCTGTAGCTTTCCAGGACTTCTAAAGCAAGTCCAAGCCCTCACTCCATCCTCATCCAAGAGCTCAGTGAAGTCTCAGGTGCAGTCAAGGTGCTGTACAAAAACCCAGCTCCTCAACATCATTTCTTTGTTTGATTTTTTAGGTGCTTGTCAGAGGTAAGGCAGAAGGAGCCTTCCATTCCAGGCAGATGGATGCAAAAGGATCCCAGCCTTCAGCACCCGGCCTTGGCACAGCTTTATTCCCAAAGCTGGCAGATGCATCACACCACCACGAGGAGCTCTGCTGCTTCTTGGAAGCACCAGTGAGCACCTCAGATTGGCAGCAGCCCCCTGACAGTCAGCTGGTGTTAGCTCCACAAATGTCACAGCTCACAGAGCCTCAGCCCTGGGTGTTCATAAGGCTCTCGTCAAAACCCTCTGGAGTCTTTCCTCAGACTTCAGCAGAACTCCACATCCAGGATCTCAGCTCCTCAGGAACAGCCTGTTCTGTGCTCCTGTGCCCACAGCCCTGGGGCATGGCATGTCCTGGATGTCCCTGTCCCACCATCACTGCCACAGGCTTGATGCCCACCATCAGTGCCAGCCAGGTGGGCCAGGATCCCAGCCACCTGCAGGGCCACACGGGAGTGGCACAAGGACCACAGTCACCTCGGGGATGGGTCACACATCAGTGTAGGCCTTGACACCATCACTCCTTGACCACAGCAGCCCTGTCCCCTGTGGCACAGCCAGGCAGGGTCAGGGTGCCTTGGGGGGAACAGGCAGCGCCACCAGGAAGGCGCTCCAGGGGCAGAACCAGGCACTGTCCAGGAAGCCCATCCCAGCTGTCTGGACAGGCACAACCTTTGCACCCTGTGCAAACCCCAGTCTGTGTCACAAGAGATTTTTGGTGACACTCCAGCACTGTCCCACCTGCCCCAGCCACCCTCACAGGGCCTGGAGCAAAGGGACTGCCTGGGACATCTGCCACCATGCAGCCTCAGAGCACTCGTTTCAGTGCTCCAGTACCTCTGCCTCCCACAGGCTGGTGTTTGGGTATGACCAACAGCAGCCAGGCAAATAACATCACCTCACAGAGGTGGTGCCATTTTCCAAGTGGCCCCTCAGTGCTGCTATGTCTGAATCTCAGCTATCATTTAAAATAAAAACAAAAAGCAAAATCCCAGCAGACAGAAGCTAACAAACAAGACCCTCAATGCTCTACAGATCCTGCCAGAAATATCCTGATTTTCATGAGCATTGCTAAGTCCCAGAATCTCAGTCTTGAGTCAGGACAGTTGGATGCATCTGATTCAAGAATGATTCAGATGGGAGCGTGGAGGCAGGCAGGAAGGCAAGGGAGTGACATTTTCTGCTCTGGGCAATGTGTCTTTATTTAAAGCTCAAAGATACAAACTTATTATTTGATTGAAAAAAGGCACTCTCTGCCCTGGCTGCTCCTGGGCTGATCCTGAGGAACAAGACCATCCTCCTTATCCTCAGCTTTCACATCCATGCCTTCATTTCCATTTCTTTAAATAAATTTAAATCCTGCTAGCACCTTGAACACAAGTTATCTCTGTAACCACATGGAACACAATCCTGAGCCCTCAAACAAGGAAGGCTTAAGCTGCCTTCCCAAGTAATGAGCGGGAGGAAAGCTCCAGCTCACCCTCCCTGGCTGCTCCTGCTCGTCCCCCACAGGGTCAGAGGCAGAGCAGGGGCATTCAGGCAGGTGGACCCACACACAGGTGGGAAGACTTCCTCCAAAGGATCTAATGGCTGGATGAGAGAAGAGGAGGAGTCACCCAGAGCTGCAGAAGGGATGATGGCACAAGATCCTGAAACTACCTTCAACAGCTTGGCTGTTTCTGTCCTAGCAGGATTTGAGAGCTCCCAACCCCTCGAGGGGCACAGCCCCAGTGTGGCAGGGTCTGGCTGCTGATGGCTCCAAGGCCTGCACCAGCCTTTCCTCTACAACAACACTGTAAGTGCTGTGGGGACCCCCCAAACCCGCCCTCACCACCCCTCCTGTCAGAACAGGATGCACAGACCTTTGTCCACATGCCCTGCACAAAAGCAAAACCCTGCACCTCTCCAGCTGGACAAAGCCAGCACTCACCAGTCCCCTCCTCAACCTGTCACCTCCCCTGTGCCCAGCCAATTACCCAGGTCATCCCAACGCCCCCAGGGATCTGCCAGGCTCCTCTTCACAAGCTAAACCCATCAGCTAATCCCCCACAAAGCTGCAGCCACCCCGCATGGAGGGGCTCTGGCTGCACCTCCTCCATCAAGCAGCAGCTCCCCAGCCCGAGGTGGCCCCACGCTGGTGGCTGGGGACCCATCAGCCACTGACTCAGCTTTCACACATTTCCCTGTGACACCTTCCCGTGGTTAATGCTCCAAGCCACCTGCATTTCCAGCCCTGTGGCTGCAGCAGAAATCGTTCACTGTCCCCTCCTAAGTGGTGCAGAGGTGAGGAGTCAGACCCAAAGTCACCTGTGGGAGCTGGTGACCCAGGAAGGCAGGTGAGGCATGACAAAACAGCGGGGAGGAGAGGTGTAAAGACACCAAACCCAGGGTTTGGGTGCAGCTCTCCTGCTGACCCAGCACAGCAAGGCTGTGAAAGGATATTTGGGTTCTTCAGCCCACCCACCTGCTGTGCATGGGGCTGGAAGAGAGTCAAAACAAAATGTCCTTCAAAGAGACCCATGTTACTCAACACTGCCCTAAGAACCACGTGGAACTGCGGATTTTTGTTCCCTAGGCGGGGAAAGTCCAACCAGGACCATGCTGGCCCCAGCAGCTGCATCTCTGCTCCAACATAAGCACCCACCTGAGCAGCAGCCATTCCCAAGCCAGATTCCCCAGCAAAGCCCCAGCTCCTGCTTAAAATGAGACTGTTTGGGATAAAAGGAAGAGGCAGAGCCTCTATGGTGGGTGCTGAAGGCTTTGGTGATAAGGCGGGGGATACATTAAGCTTCTCTCCACAAACATAAGGATTAGCAATTTACTTCCCTTAGAAACAAAATCCAGGATTTGAACATGATCACAGGCTTGGAAAGAAAAATAAATATCATGAAACTGGGAAAAGGAGGAGGACAAGAACAGAGCAAGCAGGCAGCTCGAGGAAAACTGAAGCGCTTCCTAAATCAGAATGAGAAATGCACCAAAGTCAGAACTGAAATCTTGGTAGCTCTGAACACCACTGGCCCTGAGGCCTCTCACACCAACCTCTTATCAGTGATAATGCTGTGAACATTAAGGGAAGCCTTTCTAATAATGTGCATGAGGAAAGGCCCATTTGTTTAATGCAACAGAGCACATAATGCATTAATTACCTACTGAGTTGGAAAAGTGATGCTGAAAACATGCTTGAGTTAAAGCAAACTGAGGGTTTCAGCTAAGCCCATT
>JAYDZK010000051.1:6178725-6190124 GCA_034509185.1 Euphonia xanthogaster | reverse complement strand
GGGACGGAGGATGCTGGGTGAAGGGATGGAGGTTGCTGGGTGAAGGGGATGGAGGATGCTGGGTGAAGGGGACTGAGGATGCTGGGTGAAGGGATGGAGGATGCTGGGTGAAGGGATGGAGGATGCTGGTGGAGGGACTGGAGGATGCTGGATGAAGGGGATGGAGGATGCTGGGTGAAGGGGATGGAGGATGCTGGATGAAGGGGATGGAGGATGCTGGATGAAGGGGATGGAGGATGCTGGGTGAAGGGGATGGAGGATGCTGGGTGAAGGGGATGGAGGATGCTGGATGAAGGGGATGGAGGATGCTGGGTGAAGGGATGGAGGGTGCTGGTGGAGGGACTGGAGGATGGCTCCTCCCGGCTCAGGGACAGCTCCGCAGGACCTGCCGCTCCCCCTGTTGATGTCACACAGAGTTGCAAGTGCTCCACAGCCCAGAGCACCGGACCCAAATCATCCCTGGCTGAACCCAACAACCCAAGCGCCCCAAAAACCGGTGGCTGCTTTCAAGGGCGTTCAGCTGGAGCTGCCAAAGGCACAGAGCAGACCTGTGCTGGAACCACAACACCAAAATGTTCACACTTCCCTTCTTTTTGCGTTTTCATTTTGCAATGAGAAGGGGAGTAATGCATATGTGAGCAGGAGGGGTCCCTGGGGAACAAGCCACGGAGCCCAGGTCGCATGCAGGCAGCCTGCTTTTTCCATAAGTTTTAGGGGAATAGATATCCTCCCAAGAATTGTTGCTATTCCATCAAATCAGCAAGATTTTCTTCCCCAGTGGTAAGTTTCTATCAGATATTTAGCAACCAGCTCCTTCTCTGACCTATTTGCAAGCCCCAAGCCACTCTCCACCACCCACTACTTGAAAGCTTTGATAATTCAATGAGATGTTAATTCTGACATCCAGCATAACTCCCAATACAAAACCTTCTCTCTCTCTCTTTTTTTTTTTTTTTAATTATCATTAATTGCAATCCAGGAGTAATGAATCCTCTGCACAGACTTTGCCTTCCAAGCAGCCAGCAGCATTTTGCTGCACAAGTCCCATTAAGTCAATGTGTATTAAGTAGGTTTTGACAGTTCTGTGTGCTCTGGGGTGGGCAAAGCCCAGAAAAGACAAGGCAGCACAACTCTGGCGTGGAGACTGAGGCACAAGGCTGAGTCCAGCCTGGTCAACACATGGAGGTGTCAGCACACATGTGCTTAAAACACACTGCAAAAGGGCACTGTCACTTTTAACAATGTCAGGATCATCTTTTAGGGCAAAATTCTGCTCTAAATGCAGAGGGTTGTTAGTGAGCTCCCATGTGCCTTATCAGGGCACACAGCCTGTGAGGCTGAGCCACACACAATGCTGGGAACTTTTTCACCTTCATTTAAGAGCCTGGCTCAGTGGGGCTTTGCAGGGCTTGCCCCTGAGCAGGGTGCCCTCCACTCCGTTAGCAGAGCCCTGTCAGGCACTGCCCTGATTCAAGGGAGATCAGTGTATCCTTTAGGCTGCACTTCTTCCATGAATATTTGCATCATTCTATATGCATATTTATCATTTATTTAAATCATCAAGTAAAGAGTGATTGGGGATTGAAATCCCCAGGAGCATCTCTACCAACCTGGTCATGGGATACAGGACCTGACTTAAAGCAGCAGAAGCCTTGGCTTTATTTTCCTTGCTGGAGCCAAGTAAACAGCATGTGTGTTGGAAAACAAATAATTTTTACAAATCTTTCTGTTTTCATGACCAGGCCAACATTAGCAACAAGAAGGTGATACTTAGAGTGCAGAACTCCCTGTCTTCATCTCTTCCTTAATCTATTTTAAAAATAAAACACCTTCTCTGTGGTTGCTTTGGAGCAGCAGCCTTGCCTGAGCTGAGCGCACGCATTGCCTACATTTCTCCCCTGATTTGAATATAAATGAAAGCAAGTGAGTTAAAAAGGGAGCCTGGGGAGCTGTCTCTGCAGGCCTACAGCTGCTGGTGGCAGGGCTGGGTGGGCAGAGGCCTGGAGCCTCACCTCAGTGTGCAGGAGGAGCATCCACAGCATCACCCAAAGGTGACAAATTCCTCCTTTGCTGGGCCCAGCTCACTCACACACTGTGCTCACGGGGAATTTGCCCTTGTACATGTCTCTGAAATGATGATGTTGCTTTAAAGGTGAGCCCAGGAGAGCCCTGTCACTGCACTGAGCTGAGCCCTGAGCATCCCTCCCTCCACCTCCCTGCAAATCCAGCCAGGAGGAGGCTTGGATCGGGATGTGGATGAGAAGGGGCACGCCACGAGCCCCCGCAGCCTCTGCAGCCTCACACACCTTTTTGTCTGCACAAAGCACTGCAGGGATGAAACAGGGAACAGTTGCTGTCCTTGCTGCAACTTCCCAGACACAGCAGAAGTGCCAGCCCTGGTGAACAGTGCTGCAAACACTGTGTGCTGCAGCCACCACCACTCCTACACTGGCACAGGTCTGCTCCACCTCAGACCAATGCAATCAGCTGCCAGACCCCCCTCTCTTGCCTGAGGGACATCAGCAGGACACGGTGGGGCTGTGTGGACCACTAACAGATCCAAATTCTACACAGACTTAGACCAGCTTAACTTTAGGCACGTCAAGGTCACAAAAATTCAAAGCTAAGCTCCTTTTTGCATCAAAAGTGTCCTACAAATGCAAAACACGGAATAAATTGCCTAATGTATATGTTTATTGCTGTTCTCTGAGAGGCTGGATCACAAGGGCTGAGCAGGGAGGGTCAGGCTCTGCTCTGCTGACTCAGAGTGCTTGGGAAATACAATTTCTCTTCCACAGGAAATTGTGGTGCTTTCAGATGTGTTTTCATCTCCAAGTCCTCTTGTTCATCCCAAATTTGCTGGAGAAGGCTTTCAGAAGCATTGATGCGGAATGATTCCTTTTTTTGTGCCATGGAAAGGTGCTGTGGGTGCCCAGCACTGCCAGGGTACAGCCAGGAACCAGCAGCTCACACACATGGAAGATTAAAATGGCATCAATTTGAGTGGTAATGTCAAAACTAAACTGAACAATTTGTTGAACTTAAATGCTTTGGAAGAAAAAATGATCCTCTGAAGGTCAAAATGAATGGTTCAGATTTTTCTTCCCATCAATAGTTTCCTACGTGTTCCCACAAAATGGGTTGATTTCAGCAAAGCTGCACTTGCCAATAAAGATCATTTCCACTGAAACCCTTTCTATCCTTCCTGCTGCCCAAAGAGCTCTGCCTGCAGCTGAGCACCCCTCAGATCTACAAGTGGGGCATATTTCCTCTCCAGCATCATTCTGGATCCCCCTCCCCAGCCCCTGGCTCTGGGGACACTGGGATTTGGAGGGACATCCCTCCTTGGCAGGTGCTTTCTGCTCCCCTTTTTATTCCTGATTATTTCTGCAAATGTGTCTCACAAAACAGGCACAGCCCTGCCACTCTCTAGGAGGAGAGGAGCATCCCTTCAAAGAAGATTTAGAAAAGCAGAGTGGGAAGGTTTCTGTAGTGCTCATCTACAGAAGAGAGCAGCAAATCCTCTCCTCTGATGGCAGATCCTGAAGGCAATCCTTGATCGTGAAACACCAGCCACCAGTGATTATACAATTCCTTTGAAAAGGGGCTTTTCTTCCAGATCCTTTTCTCAAATCTCCTGCTATTACCCACCCTAAAGCTCTGTTAACACTTTCAATCTCTCGCTTCCTGCCACAGACAGACACTTCACCTTTCACTCACTTTCACTCAGGTTTTTTTTCACTGAAAACATGTTATTACCTGGGACACAGGACGGAGGGGATTAGGGATTGAGAGATCTGTCCAAATTAGACAGGCTATTAGCTATTCCCACACTGCCTCAGGCAGGGGACTGCCCACACCGAGCCAGGTGCTGTCCTCAGAGCCCAAGCTCCCTCCTAAAACACTCAAAGTGTTTGATTCTTTCCACATTTTTATTTCAACGATTCCCCAGGAGGCTCCAGCAAGGCTGGGGCTCATCCTGACTCCTGGCAGTGAGCAGTGCTGGAGCATCACATGAGCAGCAGGGCTGGGGAACACGGCTGGAGCTGGGAAATAAAGCCCAGCCAAGGACAGTGCTGGGGACAACATGCCTGTCAGTGTTTGACCTTTCCGGTGCCAGACCCTGTAACCCCTGAATAAATTAGGAAAGTGTCAGTGTGAAGGCAGGACACAAGGTCCTTGGTATTCCCAGGGGTGCAGGTGGGACATTGAGAGGCCATTTGGACTCTTAACACTGGGACAATCCATCAGCCAACAAAGCAAAACCTTTTATTTCTGCTTCTCCACCGAGTGCTCGGGCCTGAGCTTCCCTGCTGCAATGAGAACCCACAAGCTGGCACCACCACATCCCAAAATCCAACTGCTCCCAGCTGCTGGGAGCAGGGTGGGGCTGAGGAGCCTGAGAGGAGGCAGGGGCTCGGCTGAGCCAGTGGGAACAGGGCCAGGAACAGCAGCAAGGGCAGGAGTGCAGAGGAAGGGGCCTTCCCATTGTCCTGAACAAAGGACCAGATGTGCACCAGGGTAGGGAAAATCCCCCCCTCCCACAGCCAGATCTGCTGTTTGCACTCAGAAGGGCCTCGAGGCTGTCATTAGGAGTGTGTTCCACAGCAGCACAGCTAAACCCCTTCTGGAACTCATGCCATTAATTCAGGACAGCAACTCATCCTCCCCCTTCCAGAGAGTTCCTCTGACTGACCATACCTGGCCAGCTGCTCCACACCTGCAGGCATCTGGGTCAAGGGGGTTGCTCTTCCCTGTCTCTGATTTATTTTTTTTTTGCTTGAAAGCCAGAAAGTAAAATCAACCCCATGAAGGATTTTTTTTTTCCCTTTCTTTTTTTCACTTCATCCTTCCTCCTGAGTTAACATTCTTCATTAGTCCTGCTCAGGAACCTGGTGGATAAGCCCAAAGATGTGTGCTAGTGCATCTTCTGGGATGCCACTGCAATGCTGAGTGTATCCACACGATCATTTCTACCCAATAATCTCCACATTAAGCTCCAGCCATTCTGTGCTAACTTCTGCCTTAGCTAACACAGGTATTTGAGAAAAGCTCCCAGACTTCATTTTCCTACACTGAGACTGAAAAAAAACCACTCTTTTCCTTTGAATTTGTTCCAAAATGTTGGACCTGTTGGGGTTTTTTTAAACAATGAGGGTGATTAATTTCCAGTTTGATTTCATCTGGCTCTTGCTTCCAGCCATCCATGGTTTTTCCCCTGCTAAATTACAGATCCTGCAATGCCCACTCTTTTCTCCTCTGAAGGTATTTATACACTGTCATCAAGTCACCTCTCAAACCTCTTTTTTTTTTAATAATGCAAACAGATGGAGGTCTTTAAGTTCTCTTCCCTGTAAAGCTGTTTCTCCAGTCTTTCAATCATTTTTGTAGCTCTTTTCAACACTCTCCAACACCCTCTCTTAAGTGCAGACACCTGAACGGGATGCAAAATTCCTGAATCAGTCTCTCCAGCCCCACACAAAGGTAAAATCCTCTCCCAGCACCTACTCACTGTTTCCCCTCTCACACATTCAAGAACCTTAGTCAGTCTTTTGCCTAAAACACCACACATTGCCAGGAAGCTTCCACTGAGCTGGTGCTCCACTACAGCCCTGGCTTGACCCTTAAACAGAACCAAACCAGCCAAAGGAGTCCCTTTGCTAAGACTGGAGCTCCTTCTTCCCTGAACTGCTCCAGTTCCTCTTGCCACAAGGTGCCACAGCATCTTTTGGACTTTTACTGTAAATGCCAGGTTTGTTAAACACTGGACACCAAACCTGGGAAAAGAGAGATTTTCCTTGCATCAGATGTTGTAATTTCCCTGATTTCTCTTTTTGCCTGTTCCCTGCCATCACCACTCCTGGGTTTTTATGCTCCAGGCTGGCAGACATCCATCCACAACTGGGCTCAAGTCTGGGGACCCTTGCAGAGCAGAGGATGGGCCCAGCTGGCCCCAGCTGGCTGATACCCAGGTGCCACATGAGCTGACACTGTGACCATGGGGCAGCTCTGGGGAGCAGGGCTGGCAGACAGGGTAGCCCCAGCCTCGTGCCATTTCCCTGGCCAGGCTTCAAAACACTTCAGCACTGATAAAAGGGACAGATTTTCAGCACAGGCACCCGGTGTGGCCAAACTCTTCTGAGCAATGTCACTGCCAACATCACACCCAGAGCTCCTGAGAGCTCAGACATCCGAAATCACTCCCCTCCCAGTCTTCTCTTCTGGGTCAGCATTGCAGCTACTTTTCCATCTGGGAACAGCTGCCTGTCAGCACCCTCAGGCGTGCAGCATGGTCACTTACAAGCAGTGTTGTGGGGCAGTTTTACAGGAATTTAAATAAGATGCTGGGAAAAAAAAAGCTTCTGCTAGCAATTCCCCCTCTTTAACCAGCAGGTGATTTCTCTGTGGGAAATGTGAGAGATCTGTGGAAGATTTTTCTAAATTATTCACGGGTTTCAGGGTTTGGCACTGAAAAGGTGCTCAACGCTGCTTTTGTGGGAGGAAGATCAGCCGGGATGGGGTTTTTCCACTGGGAAGTAGCTAAATTTTTGGGAAGCAATGCAGAGCTTGGCCTGGGGCCATCGCTGGTGAGGCTGAGCTCAGGGTGGGCAGGGGCAGGCAGAGATGCAGCTGCCGACCGCTGCATGTCAGTGTTGCTCCGCCCAGCCCGCCCAGCTGTGCAACATCTGCCGCTCCCCGGGGCGGCTCCGCTGCGCCCAAAGCACCGCGGGCTCGCAGGAATGGAGCTCTGGGACAGCAAATTCCGGACAGAGGGACGGTCCTCCTTGTGTGGCACGATGGGACAAAGGCTCCCAGCTCCTCCTGAGGGCTCCGGGGTCCATCCCCGGCCAGGAAGAGGTGTCTGGCCAGCAGGTACCTGCAGACTGTGGCTCTGGGCTGCAGCAGGAACACTCCTCATCCCCTTCTGAGCCCCAGTAACACAGCACCAGGAACACTCCTCATCCCCTCCTGAGCCCCAGTAACACAGCACCAGGAACACTCCTCATCCCCTCCTGAGCCCCAGTAACACAGCACCCCTCAGATCCCAGCCCAGTCTCGGAGTCTCTGTGGTCAGGATGGCCCCAGAGTCTCTTTGCCCAGCCTGGCAGCCAAAGGAGGAGTCAGGATTCTTCTGTTCTGCTTTTCAAGGTTGTTTATTTGTGGTTATCTGTAACATTCTTTCTCCAACCTGCTGAGGTCTGTCCAGCAGGTTGGGATGAGGCACACTGCCCACCCTCAGGGTGGTGTTATCTTTTTATACTAAAAACTACGTGTACATTGTTACCAATAATTTTCCAATACCTATCACCTATGTTAGAAAGTTTGTCTCTACTCTAAACCAATCCAGAAGTGCCAGCATCACCCAGAAGATGGAGGCTAGGGAGAAGGAGAAAGAAGGACAAAGCACACCCAAATTCTTCCATCTTGGCCTCTGAACCCCCATTCTAAAAACCCCAAAATTCTACTTTTCCACCCTGTGACAAACTGTCATTTATTCAAACTCTTGTGGCTTGTACATCTTCACACAAAGTTGGTAATTGTTTCCATGGGCTAAAATCAAAGGCACAGGTGTTTTTGACTCCGTGCCAAGGTCTCTGAGCCCCCTGCCAGGGTCCCAAGTCCTCCAGGGTAGTCAGAAGAATTTCCTGGGTTCTGACAACCCAGCACCTGGCATGGCTGCAAGCACAAAGGATTACCCACCATTCCCACTCCTGCTTTCCACAGGGGCCAGGTTCAGAGTGAAACCTATCGTGGTGCCATGCTCTGGACATTGCCCTCATTCCCTGGCACCGTGCTGTGCTGCTGTGTCACTGGTGCCACCCATGGAATGGCAGTGCCAGGGCTTGTGGTGAATTATTTCTGCCAGGGTCACCCTCCCCGCCAGTCTCATGGAGCTCCCTCTGAATTCAATGATAATGCATTCAATGGTAATGAATTTAATGATAATGAATTCAATAATAATGAATTAATAATAATGCATTCAATAATAAATTCAATAACAATGCTCTTGACTCCTCCCCCATTCCCTCCCAGTCCTGCTGGAGAAGAAATCTACAATATGGAGCCTGGATTTTCCATTGCCTTGGTAACATGTTGTATCCATCACCTCAAAGAAAGATCTGCTAAAGGTGTGAGGGAAAAGGTGAAAAGTGCTGTGGCCACTGGAGGAAACATTTTGTTCTGGGAACTCACAGACTTCCCACCTGCAGAATCAGGTCTGGGATTAACCCCACAGGTGCTAGGGTGGACCTGTAGTTTCAAGAAAAAGGAAACAAAAGATAATAATTTTACTCTGATTTAATGGAATAAGTTCTGATGGCGCCCCATGCCAGGTTAGAAGGGGGCTGGATTTATAAAGTGGAAATTCAGCTGTCCAGAGGTGAACAAAGCTCTTGTTGCCTTTGGGGGGAGAGGGATGTGTTGCATTCAAAGGCTGCAGGCGTGTTGGCTTCATGCCCAATCCTACAGTCAGCCAGAAAAGCTTGTGCAGGTGTTCCACAGGAGTGAAGTGAGGCAGTTCCCCTCCATCCAGAAGATCCAGGCTCTGGAAGAGAGGCCATCCTCCAGATCAGCAATGTTTGTCTGTGCTTCATTTCCTCCAGAAACGGGGAGGTGGGAGACTTTCCAGCCTCACAATGAGGTGCAGGGGATTTATTTGTCAAAGCTCTCAGAACCAGCATTTCCCTAATGCCTGGCCCACAGGGACACCACTGGGAATTGAGGGGAATGACCAGGAGCTACCAGCTAAAAAGCATTGGGGGGTTTCCATATGGAAGTTTAGTGCATATGAAAAGATTCATTATTTAGATTGGAGCTTGTTGCACAGCATCATTTGTTGCAGAGGAGGTCCAGCAGCTGGCATGGACACGGTCTGGGAGTGTCTGATACCCACCCCACTCCGAGTGCCACACACTGCTGGAATAGGGTTAATCAGCACTTCTTCATTTCAAAACCATTGCTAGAGCAGTGTCCACAAAACACTGCTGTGCTCCAGGGAGATGACAGGCCAAACCCTGGCTCACTCCAGCCTGAGCCCTACAGGCAGCCATCAAGCTGGAGCTGTGAAAGCTGCAGAAATTCGTGACCCTGTTCTGGTCAGCCCAAGGGGCTCTGTGACCCCTGAGGGAGGCTCTGGGGCAGATTACTCACACCACCAGTATGAGCAGCAGGAAAGGATGAGCATGCAGGGCTGCACTGCTGGGCCAGAGGCTGATGGAGATGCTGGGGGAGCCCCCCAGCACAAGCAGACCCTGTGTATTCTGGGTCTGCATTGCCCCCGAGCTTCACCAGCAGCTGCATGATGGGCAAGATGGCAGGAAATCAAATCCTGCATTTTCAGATCCTGGAAATCAAATCAGGGATTGTCATCCTGCAAGGCTTCCTCACCCAGAGCTCCCGTGGGCTTGACCTGCTTGAATCCTGCAAGCAGCAGCTCTGCAGCTGGCAATGGCCTTGCAAACTGCCTGCTGGCTGCCAGGGAGCAAACAGGAGGGTCCAGCCTGGCACCACCAGAATGTTTTGGAAGCTCAGAACCATATTTTGGCTGCAGCTTGGCTCCCTGAGCTGGGTCTGACCTTCCCCATCCCAGCTTTGTACTCCAGGGATGCTTCTGTGCAGCCAAGAGATTTGCTCAGTGGCTGCAGCATAAACTTGGGAACTCTTCCCTCAGCCAGGGAGTTATATAAAGTGCATTCCCCAGGATGCATGATTTCTCTCTGCAGGGAATATCCATGGTGATGGTGCCCACAGGCTCTTGCCTGTTCTGCCTGTAAGCAGCAGAAATTCAGCTCCTGGTGCAGGTGCTTGGAAAAGTCACTTCCAGAGCCACCACTTGTTGGCAATGAAGGTGTGGCAGAGTGAAAACAGCAAAAGGTCATGGCCATTTCACAGGAAAATCATGTCAGGGACAGAAAGAGATACACATTGCTCCTGTTGAGTCACAACATCCTCCTCCCAAATTTGTGGAATGAGTTATCTTGAGTTTCTCCAGTTTGAAACAATTAATAAGATCTAATTTTGGAATATAAATCACCATGAAAATAAAAATGTTTTAAATTAATAAAACCTCTTTGAACAAGCAAAAAACATTCCTTCCAGCCTCTTGCAGAGGATTATGAAAGTTTCCCATGTCTCTCCTGGCTGGAACACAAGTCCTCACCAGATCTCAGATACCAAATTGCTCTGTCCACAGCAGGCAGACAGAAGGTGGATGAGCAGAGCCAACAGTGTTGTGCTGAAAATCTCTGGCTCTGCTACCAAGATTACACCCCCAGAAAACAGATAGAATGAAATTCACCCTGGATGTGGGAATCAGCACAGGCCACCTTTAGAATTATTTTATTCTTCAGAGCTCATGAGGCACCAAGGCCTTGGATGGGTGGCAGCACTGTCACTGTCACCTCCCCAAGAAGAGCAACATCCTTCTCAAACTCTCAGGGCCAAGAGAGATTCCCCCTTTCTGCAGGAACAGTCTCCTCTGAGCCCCTTGCAGTACCTACATCCATTAATTCACCCTGAGCCAGTCTAGCCAGGCATTCCTGAGCAAATCCAACCTCAACCACTGGCAGTCAGCATTTCCAGCACTCCCTTATTCACTCTCCTCTGCCTCAGACAGGATTGCTGTTTCCCAGCTCTTTGGAGGTGTCTCCCTGTGGTTACCTGCTCCTCCTTTGCCCTCCCCAGCAGCTCCCAGCTCGCTGTTCCCATCTCCATCCCCTGCACAGAGCCCCACAGGAGACAAACACCAGCCAAACATTTTTCCTGAGCCTCAGAAGCAGAAATTTTCTGTATTAAATCCCCTAAAAAAAAAAACAAACTGAGTCTTCATACATGACATGGGAGGAAAAATCCCTGTTTCAAGATCTAAGCAAAGTCAGGATGAGCATTATGAGGGTTCCTGTGCCCCAAGGACCAGGGAAGGGAGAAGGGCAGGGGAACACAAAGGGAAATGCTTCATTATCTCCTCCTGAGGTGATCTGCTCACTCTGAAGGCCAGTGCCTCCTCCAAAAGGTTACACTGCAGCAGCTTGCAGCCCAGTGCATGACAGAGCTGTCCCTGCAGCCAGAGATGTTCCTGCCAGGGCCCCTCAGTGCTGGCCTTGAGCAGAGGCACCTGCCATGGCAGAGCCCAGCTAAGGCCCTGCCCTGCCATCCCTGCCTGCCCTGCCATCCCTGCCCTGCCATCCCTGCCCTGCCCTGCCCTCCCTGCCCTGCCCTGCCCATCCTGCCCTGCCATCCCTGCCCTGCCCTGCCATCCCTGCCCTGCCCTGCCCTGCCATCCCTGCCTGCCCTGCCCATCCTGCCCTGCCCTGCCATCCCTGCCCTGCCATCCCTGCCATCCCTGCCTGCCCTGCCCATCCTGCCCTGCCATCCCTGCCTGCCCTGCCATCCCATCCTGC
>JAYDZK010000051.1:6162459-6175225 GCA_034509185.1 Euphonia xanthogaster | reverse complement strand
ATATGTATATGTGTATATATATATATATATATATATATGCAATGGCTGTATGCAGTGATTTACAAAACCATCACACTGGCACAGATGCCATCACAGCAAACGTGGATTTGGGCAGAGCTCAGTTTCAACGTGGGTGCCAGAGCTTGTGCCCACGAGCATCTGGAGCAGAAAAGAGCAATAACCCCAGCCCCTCCCCAGCAATGGGCTCTGGTTTGGAGGGGCAGGACTTGGGGGAAGCCAGCCCTGAGCAGGAGGTTCCAAACTGTGTTAACAACCCTGTTAACAAGCACTGCAGATTAGAGCAAACCACAGCTCATCAGCGTGCAGCCCAAAGGCCAGGGGCTGCACCAGAGAGCAGAGGAACAAGGAGAAGGAGGGGAGATGGAAAGAAAGCAGAGATGGGAAGTGGTTTGAACAATGTTGTTTCCTAATTACAGCACAGCACAGAGAGCAGATGCTGTCTGCTTTGACGTTTCCAGCTCAGCAGAGGATGTGCCAAAAGCACAGCGAGGGAGCTGCTCACCCAGGGACACAGGGGCAGCTCCTGTGGCAGCAGCAGCAGGGACTGAGTGTCCCAGCCTCTGACCTGGGGCTCCTGTCACCCCAGGTGAGCTCCTGCTGCTGCCCAGAACCCTGCATGTCACAGACAGATTTTCTGAAAAATACTTTTGCCAGGATTTTTCTCCTGGGAAGCTGAGAGGCCTCAGAAACAAAATGTAAACAATGATTACCTGCTGCTGTGGAGTGCAACAGGTGCATCTGTGACTGGTGCATGTGAGTTGTTTCTACTTGATGACCAGTCACAGGTCCAGCTGTGTTGGGACTCTGGTCAGTCACAAGACTTTATTATCATTCAGTTTTTCCCTTTCTAGCCTTCTGATGAAATCCTTTTTTCTATTTTTTTAGTATAGCTTTAGTACATAATTTTCTTTTAATATAATATATATAAAAATAATGAATCAGCCTTCTGAAACATGGGAGTCAAGATTCTCATCTCTTCCCTCGCCCTGGGACCCCTGCAAACACCACCACACCTGCTGGTGTTTCTTTTGAGGCTCCAAAGTGCAGTTTAAGGGCCTCTCCTGACCCTGGTGCACCAGTTTGTAGGGAAAGGGTGGCATCATCCTCAAAGAAACTGATCTCTAGGGTGGGGGACAGCACCTGCCCCACCTGGTGTGGAGAGCCACGTTTCTCCAGGAGCTCTGTGCACTGGGAATGGGAACGGGAACACCCCCAGCCCCTGCAGAGCCATTCTCCCAGCACAGTGTGAACCTGCTGCTCCTCTTGCTGCTCCCTGACACATTTATGATGCAGGTTCAGTATCACCATCCCACTCTGAGAAGGCAAAGTTAATTACTGCACAGCCCAGCACCACAGCTGGGACTGGGGGGCAGATCCCTGGCACTCAGCAGTGCCCCACAGCAAACTGGGCACACCTGGGGCCAGAATGGACCTTCCCCAGTATGCCAGGACACCCTGGGCTCGTTCCTCTGAACAGCGTGAGTACGGGAAGAAGATTTTTAACTCCTGAAAATCCTCCCTCCAGCCTGGCCTGGCATCTGCAAGCCCCCCACGCCTGTCAGAGCTGCACACAGAAGTGCACAGGATGAGGCACACTAACGCATGTTTTGGTCCCAGGCCAAAATAAACGCTGGCTATAATAACCCTCCCGGGAGAGCCAGACAGAGGAGCCCTTTGTTAGGCACAGCTCGGCGTGTTACGCTTCATTTGGGCCAACAGCACTTCCAGCACGAGGCTCAGGGCACCATCTGCTTGATGGGGGCAAGGTGGGCTGAGGCCAGAATCCAGGAAAAAGGGAAATCTCAGGACAAGGAAATTTGGATGATGCCTCTGGAGTCAGCCTGGCCCATAAAGCCTCTAAAAGTCTGGCAAGAAGCAGTCTGGCAGCTACGCTGGGCCCGCTGTGGTCTCTGCTGGAGGTAAGGGTTTGTAATGGGGCAGTGTCTTCTGTCCCACTCACCTTTTGAGCAGGTGTTAGGAAAAGATCCAGCTTCAGGATCTGCTGTCTCTGGCTAATTCCTATTTAGTTTCCTCCAAAACTAGAGGCAGAGGAACACCAGCATTGGATGAAACCCTATGGCTCTCTGCTAAGCCCAGCATGAGCTTTAGTTGTTTGTGGAAACTTCTTTATTGATGTGCAAATATGATGAAATGACTCAGGGGAAAGTCTGTCCTGACCTGAAGGGCTCAGGACAAACCAGATCCCCTGGCCACAATCCCAGTAACAGACTGGGATCCTCCCAGTGGGAAGGGGCAGGTGTAGCCCAAAGCACCTGAGCTGGAGGGCAGCAGGGAGTGTGCTGATGTTCAGGTCAGCGTGAGGCACTCCTGCAAGGAGGAGGGCTTGGGCTGGATGGTTCCCATGGATCCCTTCCCCGTGGAGATCACACCTGACCCTGGATGCTCTGATTACCTGCCCGCTCCTGCAACAGCTGCAGCCAGTCAGCAGAGCAGTGGGTGCAGGTGCCAGCAGAGCCCTGAGCCTGGCCTGGCACAGGTGCTGCTGAGCAGGGCCAGCCCCAGGGGCATCAGCTGCTGATGGGAGCAGGTTCAGGAGGGGCCTCTGCCCCAGGAAGGGGTGCTCTGCTCCCCGAGGTGTGGGTGCTGGACCCCTGGCTGTCCCAGGTAAGGCTGTGCCCTGGGGTGGGATGGGCTCTGTGTGCTCCAGGGGATGGTTGAGGTTTGGGCTGCAGGGGCTGTTGGGGTGAGCAAGCCTGCTCTCCCCAGCCTCAGGGACAGGGAGCTCATCTCCTCTGGTGGTACCACCGAGTGTGGGGTGCTCAGGAGGGGAGCACTGGCACGTGGCACAGGCTGGTGCAGAGGGGTTTGTCCCAGCAGCAGCAGGTGGGCTGAGGCAGAGATGGCCCTGAGACCCCAGGTGCTGCCTGGGCTGGCTGTGCTTTGCTGCCTTAAAGCCAAAAGAGTGCTTGGGGTGTTTAAGCTCTGAGAAAAGGCAGGAACAGCCTTTCTGGAGCAGGTTCCCAACAGCTGCAGCTTATGGACTTCTGCAGAGGGGTCTCTGAGTTTTGCCTCTCCAGAGGGTGCTGAAGCAGGGGAGCTGCTCCTGGGGCCAGCACAGACCCATGTGCACACCCCATCTACCTGCCTGTGTGGTGGACTCAGATCTCCTGGGAGAGCTTATTGACCTCTAAATAAACACAAGGAAGGAGCACAAAGCACAGAGGATTGAGGGCGATGGGCCTGCAGCTCCAGCTCTGCAAAGTTCACGTTGTTTCTCCCTGTATGGGTGAGGTTTCTGGTGTTATCAAAGTGGAAATCCAGGTATGTTCCAGTCCTGTGGGGAAAAAGCAGTGAGCAGTTTATTTTTCCTCTGACAGATCACTTATGATCTACAGCCATCTGGCCAAGCAATTCTTAACTTTTTTCCCCTCTTATTTATGAGGGCCAAGGGAGCCAGAGTTATTTGCAGCTGGGATGCCAATTGCTGCTGGCAGCTGCTGCTGCTTTGGGGTCCTTCTCCCCTCTGCAGCCCTGGGAGGGGAGAGAGGCAGCAGGCAGGGGGTTCTTATGTGCTTCTCAAGGGTGTTTAAATTCCTAAATCATGGTGTTCAACACCAGAGCTGCGTCTCAAAAAAGAATGTAATGCTTATGTTGGGCTGGGGGAGAAGAAAAATGAGGGGGGAACGTGGTGTTCTGTGTTGGATATGGCTGCACATGGCTCTGTTGGATGGAAGGGCACAGAGGAAAGCTGTCTGTAGCTCAAGGATGTGGATGGTGCACGTGAGGATGGGGCTGATGCCCCAAAACTGCCAGGTCCCAGCAGCTGGTGTGAGCAGCAGAGCAGCTCTTGGCAGCCCTGGGTGTGCTGGGCTCCCTGCTGGCTCTGGGGAATGATGAGTTTTGGTTTCTTTATGCTCATAAAATGCTCTGCTAGCCTGGAAAGGAAGCATTAGGGATGTGCAAATCATTAATTACTAATTAGCTGGTAGATTGTTCACAGGATACAGCCAGGGACTGAGCAGCTCCAGCACAGAGTGCTGTAATCTGTGCACACTGAGGGGTGGCTGCCTCGAGGGGCAGGAGGTGCAGCAGTGGGAAACACCTGGGAGGAAAAAAAGAAGCATTTGGGGAGCATAAAGGGGGAACAGATGGTGCTGGGGGGATGACAGCAAGGTGCCCTTCAGAACAACAGCAGTCAGAAATGGGATCAAAGCCTCTGTCAGGGGCATTCTGGCTCCTCTAGGGAAGCTCTGGGAATATTTAGCAGAGACCCAAGGGCTGCAGGGGCTCCCCAGGGAGGAGCAGAGCCTGGGGGGTGATTAGAGGTGAATTGCCCCCAGCTGAGCTGAGTTAAGCTGAGCTGAGTTAAGCTGAGCTGGGGTTTGTGCAGCACCTGGTGTTTTGAGTGCTCCCAGTGAGCCGTGTCCGTGGGAGCCCCGTTCCAGCTCCTGCCCAGAGTGGGATTTCCTGGTGGTTTTGCTGTGGAACTGGGGTGCAGCTGCTGTGAAAGGCAGAGTGTGCCCTGGTGCAGAGGGAGGGGGTAATGGGGGGCTCAGGCTCACTGGCCCTGCTGGATGGAGCACTCTCCTGCCCAGGGGAGGGATCTGGGGGGTGTTTGTTTCCCCTGTGGGAATGTCCATCCCTTTTCCCACCTCTGAGCCTGTGTCAGTGGTTTCTGGTGCCACTGAGGGTGGCTGTGGCTCCCTGTCACCTTCACTGCTCTGTCCCTGTGCCTCTTCTCTCACTGACATGCAAAGGTTCCCTACTTTGCTTTATTGATAAGAATCCTTGCTGCCAAAAGAGCTGTCAGACAATAAGCTAAATCGCTAAACTGGTGGTGAAAATACAAGTTTTAGGCATTCCCAAATTTCTTCCTCCCCTTGGCTGTGCTGGCTAAGGGGCTGCCTGGTGAGGGGGCTGAGCAAGGCTTTGCCCACAGTAATTATGAACCCCCTGGCACCTGGTCTGGTTGTTGGCAAGGGAGAATGAAGAGTCCCAGACAGCAGCTGGCATGGCTCCAGTTTGACACTAATCACCTTTCAGGTGGCATTTTGGCTCTGGTTAAACTGTGTCAGTCCTGAAAATATGTACAAGTGAAACATGAAACGTGGCCAGCTACCCCTTTTCAGTTGCTTGGCTGCCCTCTGAGGGGCTGAAACAGCAGGGAAAGGTGGTGCAGAAAGGGTTAATGCCCTTGGGTGGAGGCTCACCTCGACCTGAGCCAGCAGACCCTGCAGTCTGGAGCAGAGTGATGCAGCTCCTTTGGTGTCAACGTGGGAAAGTGATAAGGGGAGGCTGTCCCTGCCCAGCTAATGATCTGCAGTAATGAGAACTTGGCCTCCCTCTGCTCCAGGCTGGGCTGCTCCTGAGGCTGGGTGGTCCTGCCCCAGCAGGGAGTGGTGCCAGAGGCTCTGAGCATCCTCCTGGCTCCGTGTGAACCTGGGTGAGGGGGCAGTGGGGGTTTGGGGTGCTTTAGGGGTGCTGATGGGTGAGCTGAGCCCTCCGGGCAGAGGGCGACACGCGGGGGGAGCTGGTGGGAAGCTCATGCCACCACTCCTGGGGCTGGCAGGGCCCCAGCAGCCCTGCCTGGGCTTGTTTGGTTCGTTTTCCTTTGAGGAATGCCAGTTTTCTGTTTTTCCAGTCAGACTCTGACTCTGCAGTGGGTGCAAACCTGGGGGAGGTCCTTGCAGAGCAGGGAGCCAGGAGGAGGGAGTCCTTCCAGCACCTGCCTTCCTGCAGTGCAGCACCAACCCAGCCTGGGGTGGTGGCAGTGCCCAAAAGCTGCCCCATCCCTGGCAGGGGATGCGATGAACCAATTAGTGCTGTTGGGTTGTTTCACTTGTGCCCGGCTCAGGCTGGCAGCTCAGTGCCAGGGTGTGAAGAGCCCTGCCCTGTCTCCTGCTGGGGTGAAAGAGCACCGAGCCTGGGTGGTGCCCAGGGCGCCCTGGAGCCCCCTGAATGAGCTCAGTGAGGCTTGGAGAGCACAACTCCAGCCTGGATGTGTGCTGGTGCTGGTGCTTGTTGGTGGAGGTTTGTGTGATGCTCACAAAAGAGCCCCTCGTGGGCTGGTGGGATCTCTGTATCCCAGCTGGTTGTGGTGCCTCACAAGCATCCCTTGGAGCCTCTCACCTCTCCTCCTGCACGGTCACAGGGGACAGTGCTCAGACTGGGAAGCAGGAAATGCCCCAAGGGGATCAGGCCAAGTTTCCCAGCTGTGGCAGAAGGAGATGATTTTTAGGGAGGTCATTTTAAGGGAATCTCATGTGAACTGACCTTCAACCCTAGCAAGTGGCCAGTGGGTTTCTCTAATTGGGCTTCATCCACCACGAGGCACAGGCAGTGTCAGTGCAATAGGAGGCAGGTTTCCCTCTTGCACTGGAGATGGCAGCAGAGCACTCCTGGCTGCCACCTCCTACAATTCCGAACAGTTCAGGGTCTCCCAGAAGCACTCCCTGTGCATCTCCTCATTTAAATCTGCTTTTTCTCCCTTTGTGCCTTGGGCTGTTTGCAAGTTGGAGTAATAATGGCTTTTTAAAGTGCTTGGTGTGCTTGTGATGGGCTGGTCAAAATATGGACTGGCTCTTATGTCTTCACCATTCAGCAAATTGCTTTTCCATTGATTTTCTTGGGATTGTTGTTTTTCTGAAAGAGCAAATCTGTTCTAAGAGCAGATCTCAAAAGAGTGTTAAATCATCTGGCCTTGCCTGCCCAGAACATGCAGCTCCATCCTCTGGGCTCTGTCCTGAGCTGAGGTTCAGCCAAAGCAGGTTTCTTTGCCTGGGGGCTGGGTTGTTTTGGGGAATGGTGACCCCAAACCCTGCAGGGTTTGTTTGTCAGAGTGTCTTACACTAAACTGTGACTGTAAATCCCAGAACTCTAGAGTGGTTTGGGTTGGAAGGGACCTTAAAGATCTTGTTAAAGCCACAGGCAGGGACACCTGCCCTAGAGTAGGTTCTTCTGTGCCACCTTGCTGGGAGCACCTGCAGGAAGGAGGCAAATGAAACGTGGGATGTCTTTTGGTTTTAATCCAGTGTTTCTTGGTTGGAGCTCACAGCACATGCCTGAGTGAACAATCTTGTGGATCCCAGTGGTACCATGAAGGAAGGGATCGGGTGTGGGATATGCAGGACCTTTCTGAAGGCTGTCCAGCAACACCAAATACATCCTTGTGCCATTGGGGCACCAGGGCAACTGTAGGTTTCTAGAGAGAGTTGGAGGTGAGGCTGAGCTCAGGAGATCCAGCACTCCAAGGTCCTCTGTGGAGGTGTATTTAACTCACTCCAGGCAGTCCCTGAATTTAGCTACCTTCCTAAATGACAGGGGCAGTCTAACAGCCACCAGTGTGACTGATCTCCCACCCTGGTGTGCTTTCACCACTGAGCCAAGAGAACAATATTTCTATTTAAAAACAAATTTTAATTTAAACCACGAGCTAGTTCAATAAAAGATGAAGTGCCTTTGTAATGGAAATGATAGAAGTGAAAACAAGTAATCTCTATTTATGGTACAGCTTTTGTTGTTGGTTTGAAAGGATCCAGTGTTCCACAGGACTTATTTGTGGAGGGACAAGAATAACTTTCTGGTTCAGTTCTTGGCCAAAGCAGAGTTTGTTTTGATTTGTTTAAAGAAAACAAACAAACACAAACTTTCAAATGGTTTTTGGCTGGAGTTTTTACTGGAAATCCAATCCTCTTATGCATAGAATTATTTTTTTTTAATGCTTCTATGAAAACCAGCATTGAGCGGAAGGCTGGAGCTGTGAGCTGCAGAGATGGACAGCTCGGCAGGGCTGCTGCTTTGGAGAGGTCTGGAAAGGTACCTGGGGAGCCCGTGCTGCTGTTTGCAGGTGTGGTGTGGAGATCTGAGCTTCCAGCTTCACCGAGGGGGTAAATATTGAAAATAGCTGCGGTGCCTGACTGGAGCTGCACCACAAGAGGGCGAGCGGAGGCCACAAATCCTCTGCTCCCTGCTGGGAGAGGATGGGAAGATGGGAGAAGGGTGCGATGCGGGAAAAGGTCCCCGGCACCCCCGGGGCAGGGCAGGGGCAGCTGCGGCAGCGAGCTCTGGGCTGCTGTGCTGGTTCCAGGCGGCTTTCCAGCAGGGAGAAACGTGCTGGTGTGTGTGAAATGCTGTGCTAAATGTAAGGGTTGTGCTTTGGGGGAAGGGTCTGGGGCACAAGTGTCACTACAGGACACGAGATAACATGGACACAGACACGCTGTTCTTTGAAGGTAAAAAAAGAGTTTGTAATTTCTGGCTCCAACATTTATGGATTTCTAAAAGTGACAGTGGATTGCAGGGTGACAGTGCCACCTCTCCAATGGCACTGGACAAACCAACAGCCCATCCAATTTCTTTTCTTCCATAAAAGAATGCAAACCAATAAGTTATTTACATAAAGTGTGTGAGAAGGTTCATTACCAGAATGTAAATATCAGAAGGCTTAAAAAGTCTTAAAAAATCGAAGCAACACACAAGCCTTGAGAGAGGTGGCTGAGACAATTGGGTTTTTAGCTGGGAGAAAAGGAGGCTGAGAGCTCCAACCTCCTTGCAGGGTTGAGGAGAGCAAGGTGGGACCAGTCCCTTCTCCCAGGTAACAAACAATTAGACAAAATTAAATGTTCTGATGTTATGCTGGGGGGGTTTAGATTGGGATATTAGGGGAAATTGTTTCACTGACAGAGTGGTCAGGCACTGAACAGGCTAAATTGCCATCTTTGGGAGTGTTCCAAAAGCTTGGCTCTTAGGGCCATGATTTGACTGGTGGGCACAGTGCTGCTGGGCCAACACTTGGAGCTGAGGAGCTGAAGGTCTTTGCCAACCTAAATGGAAATAGATGAAATTCCTGCTGGGTGCTTCTCTGCTTTGTGGCCCAAGGCAGAGGCTGCTGCTCTCAGCACAGGTCAGTGCTCTGGGACTCTGCCTTGTTAATTGTCTGCAGCCCAGCTTGCCCAGATCCCATCCCATCCCAAACACAGGGTTTTGCTCAGAGCCCTCCTTGGGAAGGGTGGCAAAACACTGAAGTGAGGCCTGCAGACATGGCTGGAGCATCCCAAGCTGCATGATGCTATTCCTTGCTGTCCTGGTGGCATCTGCTGCTCCTTGGCACCCTGGTCCTCCTGCACTTGGAGGGCAGGGGATGCAATGGATGCAGCTGAAACCGAGCAGGGAAAGAAATCATTCCAGCTCATCAGTGGCAATGTGAGTGGAAATGACCCTGTGGAACCAGACAATGGTTTTAAACTCTTCTGATGTCACTCTGGAAATGGGTGGGGTGGGCTGAGAAATGCCTTAAACTGGTTTGAAATAGTTGGATTTGGTGGGGGGAGGTTAGAGGAAAGTGTGGAGGGGTGAGCAATCCCTGTACAAGAGCCACAGTCCTGCTGGGAAGGGGATTCCCTGCTGGGAGGTGATGGCTGCCCTGCTCAGCCAGGGCTGCCTGCTCAGTGCTCATGCCCTGACTCAGAGCAAGGGCTGGTCTAAGCAGTGGCAGGAGCTCTCAAGCAGAGACACTCTCAATTTAGAAGTACCTAATGGCAGGAAAAACAACCCATGATGAGTTAAAGGGCTGACTCAGGCCAGCAAAGGCCAGTCCTGAAATAGACCTCGAACGGGGCTGGTTGAAAATGCTTCCATCAGAACAGTTTCCTGATGGAGAATTTGGCATTTCTGCTCAAAGAAATCTTTCAAGAAAAGCATCTGCTTCTGTGGAAAAATTCATGTTGTTGGGTTGGAAAAATGGAGCATGTGAGAGCTGAAATCCTTCAGTGCAGCAACACGTTGTGCCAGTTTTCAGGCAGGCTCCAGCTCTGTGCTGAGTTCCATTCCTCATTCCTGTGGTGCCCACTCATCCTCACAGGAGGGGACCCCCAGATTGTCACCTCTGCCCCTTCCCTTCTGCCTGATTTTCTTAGCTCTGATTAAAGCCTCCCCCTCGTTGTGGAGCACTGGAAGCTCAGCTTTTGGAGCAGTGTGTGCTCCCCTGGGACACCAAACTTTCTCTGCTGCCTCCCCTCCTGGTCCCTTCCCCCATGGACTTCTGGGAAACTCATCTCCATCCCATGCTGATGTTTCATACATCCTGGGAGGTGGCTGGGACTGGACAGCCAGGAAAGACATCTCATTCTACTGGGCTTGTTTTGTGACTTTACTCAATTGTTTTGCAGCCAGGGGTTTGTTTTCCAGGTGGTTTTGTATCTCATTGTTGTCTTCTTGCTCATTTCTGTGCCTGTCCTAAATTCTGATGGAAATTAACATAGGAGATGGGCAAGTTGTCTGGCCAGGTCCACAGAACAGGGTCAGGGTTAGTCCCAGGACCTGTTTGTTGAGTCAGGGTGAGTCACCCTGTAAAGCACTGTTGGACTTTATTGTGCCTTCCTCCAGCAGTGAGAACTTGCCCTTCAAAAAATAGTGTCTGAAACATGAATCTGACACAGAAGTGCTTCTACCCATTTTATAAAGGTTGCCTTCCACACTTTAAAGTTGGAAAAACTACAGGATGCTTGCAAAAACAGATAGTTATATTCATGCTTATGTGCCCAGACTTGAAAATGGGGAGGGAAGATGTCTTAAATATTGTGTTTTCCCAAGACCACATCAGCAGGAGGCAGCTGAGGGAGAGCCTCAGCTTGGTGTCCATCACCTGGAGTGTGAGAATTGCTCTAAGTCCTCGCAGCTCCATGGCTGCTAAAACCTTCTCAGAAAGGGATTTTTGTGCAGGGATGTGGCTCTTCAAGGCCAGGACATTATCATGAGATGGGCTCACTGTTGATGTGAGTGAGGGGCTGAGCTGAAATCCTGCTTGGACCCTGGCATGAATGTGTTTTCCTCAAGTGAACTTTATGAAAGGACTTCTCAGTCCATTTAAGAAAACAAAAAAGTGTTAGGAGCAGAGGCTTGGCCAAAGCTTGGGGTCCTGGTGTGGAGACTGGAGGGAACAGAAAAGCCTCAGTGGAGAACATTTTCTAAAAAAACAACCCAGGTACAGGCCAGGCTTGTGTTCCTGTGCTAGCATGGGCTCTATTTACCAACCTTCCTCTGCCCCGAGAGAAGCAGGGAAGCATTTAAAGGGAAAATAGGCAAGAGCCCTCTGTGCTGAGGGCTGGTGTGTCGTGTTTGCTGGAGTGCAGGGCTGTGGGAGCACAGCTGCAGCCTGGCAGATGGGGTTTGACACCAAGGCTGCTGTCAGAGCCAGCCCTGAGCCAGGGCAGCAGCCCTGAGCCAGGGCAGCAGCACAGCCCTGTGTGATCTCCCCTCTGGAGTCCCCACGGGCTGCTCTGTCCCTCTGAGGAGACAAGGTTTCCCTCTCCTCCCCCCAGTGTGACCCCAGGTCTGTTTTATGACAAAGCCACTCAATTAATTGCATTTATGTGCCAAATTTCCCTGCAGCTCTTGGGAATAGGTGTGCTCTGGGTAAAAGCAGCCTGTTCTAATCCCAGGCATCCTCTAACACTGGGGAAATATTGATTCTTCCTGCATTGCCAGGACTTCTGAGAAATGAAGCAGACACAGGTACAGGCTTAACAAACTGTCATGTCCCAGTGGGTGTTATCCACATCTGCTTCCTGCAGGCTCAGAGCACCAATTCCCTCATCCCACACCCCAGGAAGGCAGCCCTGAGGTCAGGCTCTGTCCTGCTGGGGGCCGTGCTCCCCCTGGCAGCCTGCAGCATACAAAGGGCTGAGGAGAAAGGGATTCAGCCCAGTGTATTGGCATTTGTGTGTGGTAGCTGCATTAAAAGTGCTCACTGTCAGCCCAGCCATCACTTATAATTGGCTTCTATTTTTCCATGTGCCTCCTGGCAACAGCAGCTCTTCCAGGCTCCTGGTGGGGTGCTGGCTCTGGGAAGGCTGCTCTGTGCAGGAGAGGTGTGTGAACATGGGCAGGGTGGGCTCAGGAAGGGAAATGTGGCCCCTTCCTGCCTGTCTCTGGGTTTGCCTGAGCATCCCACCAGAAGCAGCTCCCCCTGCAGATTTGCTGTCAAGCACTGGCAGAGGCCATCTCTGAGGGCTGTGGGTGCACTGGGGTGAGTGCATCATCTTTGGGCTGGGCAAATCCCCTGCTTTTGGTGCAACAACCCAGTTCCTGAGCAATGGCCTGGCTGTTCTGGGGGACAGAGGCTGGCTTTGGTTGTGGCCATGCTCAGCAGAGCAGCAGAGTGCTCAGTGTGGGGTGTCACCCTGCAATGAGATCCTTTGGGTATGGTCTCGTGCATCCCAGCCACACAAAAAGCAGCAGCAGGAGTGGGGAATATGTGAGTTCAGAGCACATCTGTCACCATGGCTCTGCACAATGCAGGCAGGCCGTGGAAGAACCTCCTGCAGCTGCAACTCCAAATGCTGAAAGCACATGTTCTGTTTTCATGGAAGCATGGAGTATCCTGAGCTGGAAGGGACTGAAGGGATCACCCAGCCCCTGTCCCTGCCCAGACCCCCCAACAATCCCACCCTGTCCATCCCTGGCACTGCTGTCCAGTTCTCCTGGAGCTCTGGCAGCCTTGGGGCTGTGCCCATTCCCTGGGCAGTGCCAGCACCCTCTGGGGGAAGAACCTTGCCCTGATATCCCACCTAACCCTGCCCTGACACAGCTCCAGCTGTTCACTTGGGTCCTGTCCCTGCCAGAGAGATCAGTGTCTGCCCCTGGTGACAACATGCACCACTCTTTTGAATATCACAAGATACAAATTTCTGAGATGTTGCAAATCACCTTCCTTCCCCTTCCCTTCCCCTTCCCGTCCCCCTCCCTTCCCCTTCCCTTCCCCTTCCCTTCCCCTTCCCTTCCCCTT